>JXCR01086043.1:11326-39133 GCA_002079205.1 Phalaenopsis hybrid cultivar | reverse complement strand
CTGCAAGGCACGGGACATCGCTGACTTTCAAAAATTCTTCAAATGACAGGAACAATGTCTTCGCCAAAGTTGATATTTTCTTTCGCCTCCGGAATGGAGTTCGCTGTCAATAAGGATGAACTGCCTGACCTGGCAGTTATTAAGTTTGGACAACAGTTCGATGATATTGGAGTTAAGTTCAGGAAGGTGGCCGTCACACTGATGAAGTTTGAAACAGATAAGTCTGTGGAGCCCAACTTGAAGTCTACCAAAGAATTCTCTTCAAAGGTGTTGATTGAAAAGAGCTCTACTAGTCTTGAAAAGTCTGTAGTTGGGAGTGTTGAGATTACTCCGAGAACAGTTTTTACTCCTACTACCGGATACACTGTCACCGTGCCAACTGCTTTGCCGAGTATGGGAAAAGAAACTCTACATGAGGAAGTGTCAGTTGACGCTTCTGCCCCACTACTTTCTGGATTTGAGATTGGGTCTGATTCAAAGCCTGCACAACTGATAAAGGCACAAGAAAGGAGGAGCAGCCAGAAAATTTTGAAAGCCAAACAGGCTCGACAATCCTGCCAACAATAGGCACAACAGTATGGTCAGTCTAGCCAACAACCGCCTCAGGGAAGATCATACCGAGCAGAGAATAAGAGGATATCCATGGCAGAACGACAGAAAGTGGTGTATTCCTTCAAATAGGAAGTTGTGTCAAAGATGTTCCATGAATTGCTAAAGGAACAAAGATTTAGTCTACCAATGCCGAAAAAACCAGAGGAAGCCAACATGAAAGATCATCCTCAATATTGTCCATACCACCAGTTACTCGGCCACACCATAGAAAACTGCTTTGTCTTCAAGGATTGGCTTGAGAAGAATTTAAAAAATGGAAATGTAATGATCCTGAAAGAGTATTTGAAAGAAACTGAAAAAGGTTCCGTAAATATGATTTCCGTTGATTTAATTAACTTCTACACAACCACATCAGTGCTCAACAAAAGAAATGACACTCTTCAGAAATCCCCAATTGACCTAAAAGTAATCAAAGGAAGGTCAATCGACGGTAAGCTAGAGAGACTTCAAACCAATATTGCGCGATTATCTGAAGAAAAAAAAAGATATGAATGATGAAAATTACGATGTGCCATATTACATGGATGAAGGATTAACATAAGTCAATTTCGTCGAGACCCAGGCTGATTCGTGTGTGCGCGACGCTCCATCTTCTGGTGTGGAGAATGCCATGGATGAGAGGCAAGGGGCCACCCAACAAAGGGACGAACAGATCAATCATCTCGAAAAGAAAATCAAAGAATTGACGACCACCGTGATTACAATGCAAAGATAGTCACAATCACCGCATATGACGCTTCCAGAAATGAACCAACCATAAACTGTTCATATTGCAGATGAAAGAAAAGAATTCACCTCTGATGAACAACCGAAGAAATACTATGTCCAAAGCGTCATACCCGAAAATGAATTTAAGCAAGTGGTTGAACAAGTTCGAGAGGCCTTAACCCAGTCTAAGGGCGGTGCATTGACTTTAAAGGGTAGACCTTACCTGGAGGAGTTTGATGCCATACCCTACCCCAAGAGTTTTTTGCCACCGGACTTTAAACTATTTGACGGGACAAGAAATCCCAGACAGCACATAGCACATTTCTGAGCCAGTTGTGGCTAACAAGAAACAACGAAGCTTTACTCTGTCAACAGTTTGTCAGCAGCCTGTTAGGAGTTGCTTTCGATTGGTATGCTGAGTTGTTCAACGGATCGGTCAAGAAATTCGACGAGTTAGAACTATTATTTGTAAAAAGATTTGTCGGAGTACAACATCATATTTCTATTGGAGGTCTCGTGGTAGAAAAACAAAAGCCTAATGAGACTCTAGTAGATTATATTTTGAGGTGGAGAAAATTTGGCATGAACTGCAAACCTCAGCTACAGGAACATCATGCAATTGAGATTCTACTTAAGAGCATTCATGGGCCAGAGCTTTCATGCTTAAGGGGCTCACCATCAAATCCCTTGAAAAGCTACTTAACAAAGCTAGCAATATACAAGAAGAAGTCAAGTATATGGATTCTCACGAGATGGATGAGAAGTTCATGATAACCAAGATATTCGAGAAGAAATCTAGGACAGTTGATGTGATTAGCAGAGGAAGACGACAATCGCAAATACAAGAAGAACAACGGNCATTCTATTTTCATTAATGGGAAGTCTCAAGGTTTCTTCACTACTACTAGAGGCATCAAGCAAGGTGACCCTCTATCTCCCACAATCTTCATAATTGCATTTGATTACTTATCTAAACTGTTGAATCAATTTATGGTCAAAGCCCTCACTCTTTATATAGCCACAGATCTAACATTACTGTTAACCACTTAGCTTTTGCTGATGATGTTATTATATTTGCCAAAGCTACTAAAGCTTCAGTCAAATTACTTTTCCAATGTTTGGAGAACTTTCAAGATAGCTCTGGAATGAAGTTTCATATACAGAAATGCCAAGTTGTATTCAGTAAAAGGGTGAAACCTGAAATCAAGCACTGGATTTCAGATTTCAATGGCTTTTGCTCTAGCTCTCTACCTCTGAAATACTTGGGTACCTTGTTGCTAAAAGGGAGGACTAGGCAAGTCCAGCTTGATGAAATCCTTCTCAAAGTCCAAGATAAACTCAACCGCTGGTCTAATACTTTTCTTTCCAATGGGGGAAGAATTACACTCCTCAAAAGTATATTGGCGGCTCTTCCATCTTATTTATCACAAGTTTCTGTTATGAAGAAATCCATCCAAACTACTCTTGAAAGAACTTTCAATAGATTCTTTTGGGTAGGCCATAGAAAGCAAGTGCATTGGGTGAGATGGCAAAGAGTTTATGGCAGTGTTAGAGCGTGAGGTCTGGGGTTTAAAAGTTTCCAGCAGATTTCCCAAACTAACTTTTGCAAACTTTAGTTTATGTTTAGAGCACAGACTTCCATTTGGGCTAAATTTTTTTAAAGGTAAATACTGCAAAAATCTGCATCCTTCTCTTGTGACTAATAGATCGGGGGATTCAAGAAATTGGAAGAATTTGCTGAAGATGAGAACAAAGGATGAACAGCTTTTCATTTGGGATATTGGGGAAGGTAGACTCAATGTTTGGCTAGATAATTGGACTGGAGAAAGCTTTATCCCTCCTCCAACTGGTTCTCAATTCAAACCCACAATACAGGTGGATGACCTTTGGTCTGGTGGTGAATGGAACCAACAAGCTCTTTAGAATATCCTTGATAATAGATCACTCAACACTATCTTGAAGAAACCCATTGACAGATCCAAGAAGGACAAACTTATTGTGAAGAAGAAAGTCTCCCAGACTTTTTCAGCTTCCATTGCTAACTTTTACTTTCATCAACAGGAGACCCCTTGGACTAAATGTGTCTGGAACAAGTTTTTTTCTCCTTCCATANATGGCCTTTTTCTCTTGAAAATTATTCTATGGCTTCATACCAACTGATGATATTTTAAAGTTAAAAGGCTTGGGAGGCCCTTCAAGATGCTGCCTGTGTAAAAGTGAAGAGGAATCCCTCCCCCATTTGTTCTTTAAATGCTCTCATGTTCAGCAAGTCTAGAACATCTTGTTACCCAAACTGAAACTTAATACCATTCATCTGTTCTGGGATGATTTTTATTTAAGTTGGAAAGATTGGCAGGACTAATCTCTCCCTCCCATCCCTTGTATCATTGCTTGGTTTGTTTGGATGGCCAGAAATAAGCTGGAATTTGATGAAGTTCAAATGAATCCCACTTCCATTGCCACTAATTGCTACAGCTATTTATAGAAATTGTATTGTCATAGGAAGCATCCTGAAATCCTATGCACAACCTCCCTCAATTGTTCAAGGAAATTTCAAACTATCCTTGTTCATTGGAGATGCCCTCCTAAGGGTTGGGTCAAAGTCAACACTAATGGTAGCTTCATTTCTCCTAATGCTGGTTTTGGTGGGGTTTTCAGAAATGCAAGAGGTGAATGCCTGCTATACTTTCAGTCTCCTACCAGGGCTGAGGACCCTTTGGAAGCTGAAGCTCAAGCTGTTTATTANCTTTAAATGCTCTCATGTTCAGCAAGTCTGGAACATCTTGTTACCCAAACTAAAACTTAATACCATTCAGCTATCTTCGGATGACTTTTATTCAAGCTGGAAAGACTGGCAGGACCAATCTCTCCCTTGAATCCCATGTATCATTGCTTGGTTTGTTTGGATGGCCAGAAATAAGCTGAAGTTTGATGAAGTCCAAATGAATGCCACTGTCATTGTCACTAATTGCTACAGCTATTTATAGAAATTGTACTGTTATAGGAAGCTTCCTGAAATCCTATGCACAACCTCCCTCAATTGTTCAAGGAAATTTCAAACTATCCTTGTTCATTGGAGATGCCTTCCTAAGGGTTAGGTCAAAGTCAACACTGATGGAAGCTTCATTTCTCCTAATGTTGGTTTTGGTGGGGTTTTTAAAAATGCTAGAGGTGAATGTCTGCTATACTTTCAGTTTCCTGCCAGGGCTGAGGACCCTTTGGAAGCTGGAGCCCAAGCTATTTATTGGGCAGTGTTCTTGGCCAAAAAGTGTAGCTGGAATCAATTAATGGTGGAAACTGACTCCATGAATTTAATTAACATCCTTGAAGGGAGAATATCTACCCCTTGGTATTTGATTCATTGGATCACTAGTATACACACCTTCAGCTTGGAGATTAAGTTGTCCCTATCTCATACATATAGGGAAGGTAATAGACCTACTAATTGGCTTGCTAAGGGTGGCCTCCATACTTAGAGCCCCTCCATTGATACTTGTATCACTCCCCATTTACAATTACTGTTGAAAGGAGATCTTGTTGATCTACCTTTCCTTAGAGTTTTGCCACTTTAGCTTTTGAGAAGTGCCTTGTTTTTGCCTTCCTTTTTGTATCTCTTTTTATTAATGAAATAGGAGCCTGATCTCCTTTTATTATATATATATATATATATATATTGAAAAGGGGAAATTTATATTGCAGAAGAAGTANATATATATATATTATGTTTTTTGATTTTTTTAATAATATTTGTTATATTTTATATCTAAATATCCTTATTTACCAAATCTATTTAATTTACTGTTACCTTCCCGGACAACGGCGCCAAAAACTTGGTCCCAATAATATAGTTGTGTAAAACTTTAAAAGTTGACTCCGCTCTACAACGATGTCAAAAACTTGATGCGTTATTTTATGAATAATAAATTTAAGAAATTTGTGTTGAGATTCTATGCAAGTATGCGTATCATTATCAAGTAATATAAGACTTTCTATTTCAGCCCCAAATATTGATCCCACGAGGAAGGTTTAAGTTTGAAAACATATATTAACTAGGAAATTCAAGGAAATAAAAAGAAATTACTGTCACTAATTTTGAATTATTTGAGATATTATCAGAACTAAATTATTAACTACTAGCAAAACTAAAATTTAAAGTTTAAGTAGTAACCAGTAAACTATGTCTTATGTGATGAAGTTTTCTAATATGAAAAAACATCTTTTCCACTACAATGAGTTTTTGGTAAAATGAGATGAGATAAATGATTTAAATATGTATTGCGCAAAATAAAAGAAATTTTAATTCTCTACCCTGATTCAATTTTATAGAAAATCATTGGCTAATCTCAATTTTAGTCTTTAAATTCATTGTTAGGCTAGGAGGATATTGGCTCTCACTCCAGAGCTCCCACTTCCCTTCCCATGAAGACTAACACTCGCTTTAGTTCTTAAACACTAAGACTGAATTGGAGATTTTAGTCTGTCACCCTAAAATCTCCAATTCTACACCCATCAAAGTATATTTCCTTATTTATTTGCAGTTAATTCCATGAACAAAATATCTCTTCATGAGATTAAATGTGATTCTCATTCTTGTTGTAGAACTCATACTCCATTTACCGGATCATATGTCTCACAACATATTTTAACAATTCAATTGGCCAGATCGAAAAGTAATTTAGGAATGGAGTTGAAAAACCATCACAATTTATTTTATATTTTAAAATCGACACATTCAAATTATCTCTTCATTTCGTCATATCTCAGAGTAGGGAGAAAGATAAAGGAAACTACTCAGACTTAATGAGAAAGATACAACAAAACACAAATTTTATAAATAAAGGAAAGTTCATACAACAATAACAAATAAACAACACTTATCTGAAACTTTTCTCAAACCAAATCTGTTGTAGCCTCTCTTAGAAGAAGTAAAAAGAAGAAATCTCTCAATTCTCTCCCTCTCTAAAACTCTTAGCGAAGAATTCACACTTAAACTCAGCACGAAAACTAAAAACTCTAAAGAAATAAATGACTAACGGACTCTAAGTGGCTGTGGGGAATGTGGAATTGCGTGGAAGAGAGTGGAAAGTGGTTAAAGGGGTCTTTTTTTATCAATTTCCTCTCTAAATAGAGCCTAATGTTGGTTTTCCAATAGGTGCATCCAAAAACTCTTCAAAAAGAGTCCAAATTTGTCGAATATTCTAGAAACAGGTCTTGCACCAACATTGGCGTCGTCAACGCCTGTGGCCCTTGAATTAATTTAATTCTCTCTATTAAATGGCATCGCCAGCGATGAGTATAGTCTGGCCTCTATTCTGTAGGTCTGCGCCGTTAGCGTCCATCCTGGTGCCATCGGCACTGAGTATTTATTCAAAAACACCATTTTAACTCCAAATTCTCTCATTTTTTGCTTCCTTTTTGCTTCAAGTCCTAAAAATCAATAACCTACACTAAAACATGAAAAATTTGTTCCTTTAAAGTGTAATATCACTAAAAATGAGTATAAAATATAGGTCTAGATATGCATGTATGTTTATTGCATCAAATACCCCCAAACTTAAATGATACTTATCCTCAAGTAACTCCTTTAATACATAAAAATTTGACTCTTTAAAAAGAATTTAACTCCTAAATTTCCATATTTTAGTCCACTAATTAAATAAAAATGTTAAATAACTCCAGTTAATACTAAAGGTATAAGAATATCTAGCAGTCAAGTCTAAGATTTTTGATTCTCTATTCTTTTCAAGGAAAATATCAAATTGTCATATTAAAGCCACTTAGAATATCTGTATGAAAAAGAACTTACTGAAACTTTACTAGTAAATATGCTAATACTTAAATATAAGTTTAGAAAATGTAGTTAAACGTTCTTCTTTAAGATTATTCAAGTGGAACCAATTTTTAATTAAGCATCTCCACAAGCTTCTCCTCACATCTTTTTCTTTTTATTCCTTTTCTTTTCTTTTCGTTACTTTCAGGATCATTTTCAATCCTTTTTCTTTTCTCTTCTCTTTTTTTTTATATGAGGATTACTATATCTGGATAGCCTTTAATGATTTTGAACTTCATTATCCTCTTCTTAAAGTTAAAAACTTTTCAGATTCCTTTACTTTATAAATTTATATTAGCTTTGAAGATTTTTCATAAAGTTTTATTATTTTCTCCTTAAATGAATCTATAAGATTTTTCTAACACTTCAAAAAGATAAATTCTTTTTCTTATAATAGAAAAAACATAGTCTTATTCACTTATACCAAATATCTTAATTTTTAAAATTAACCTTTATTATTGAAAATTTTTACTTAAGTTTACAATATATTTAGAAACACAAATATAGTTATCTAAAGTTACCCTCTAATACTAAAGGTCATGTTAAATTTAAAAATTTTGAAAATATAGCTAATTAAGGACAAATAAAATTAAGCTTCTTTCTTTAAAAATGAATTTTTCATCCCCCCCACCCCCCAAACTTAAATTTTCAAAAGATTTAGCATGAAAAACTTAAAAAAAAATAAAGGGTGAAAGAAAATATTTAATACATAAAGAAAAGACTTACTTGTTGAAGGTTTTGATATTGAAACTTAACTCTAAAATATTGCATGTGCTAATACGAAAAGCTACAATACTTAAAACCTTAAATAACACATAATGCGTATAAAAATTTACTGAGAAAGAGTTAACTATAAAAACATTCAACCAAGTACTAAAAACTAACAACAGTACTAAAATAAATTCCAATGAAAAAATAATTTTACAATCCTACTGTTCACAATATAACATAACATCTAAAATAAATCAAAGTATCACACTCTAAAAACAAACAACAATAACATTAAAGTACAACCAACTATAAACTAAACAAAAGATCAAACTAAAATATCACCAGTCATCATCTTCTTCTTATTTTATATCAAATTTTTACACCTAATACGGGGTAAAGACAGGGTGAGTAGGAAACAGAACTGAGTGGTCACCCCTCATGTATCTAACAATCACATCATCATAAGCAGCATCATATTCAAACTTCCTCCTTGTCAAATCATCATTATGTGCATTTCTAGCCTCCATACTTTCCATTTTGTTTTCCATCCTAAAGATATCTCCCTGTTGGATCATCAGTTTCTCCATAAGTCCTTGGAGAGTAGAAGGAATATCCCTACTCATACTTTTAGATCTTCATCCAACGTGAGATTCATAAGCCTGAATATTTGCAGGCCCAATAGGTTTTAGAGCTCCAATCCTCTCCTCATCTATTCTAAAATCAACTCCTGCTTGTTCACATAGTGTGAAGAACAGGACAGGGTGTGCTAAACCATCAATAGTCTCTCCCAAAGAAATAGAACGAGTGTTTCTATAAACAGTAAAGCCTACATCTATCCTTCTCATCTGCTAGATAAAGAAGTTAGAGATGGCTCTATCCTTTGTAACCTCGCTATGATGATTTGTTGGTATCATTCTAGCAGATATAAAATAATGACAGGCGTTAGATACTACGTTAAACATAGAAAGAAGGAAGTTTACCTTAACATTCTTCTTTACCTTCCAAGCTCCTATTCCTTTAGTAAGAAAAGATATAACTTTATCTAAGGCCCCATTTGTAGTAGAAAAAGATATGTATTGATAGCTATACACATCTTCTAACTCATAAAATCATTAATTCTTCTCGGAGCAAATTCTATCATTTTCCCATGAAGAAAAACATACTCTTCAAAAGTTTCTTTAAAGTTGGCACAGAACTCCATCACTATACCAATAATAGCCTTGGCAGTAAAGTAACAAAAATTCTCCCACTACTGAGCATTAATTAATCTTTCGACTTCTCCACCCGAATTTTCAAATCCTCGATCTACAATTACTTTCTTAGTTACCAGCAGACTATTGAAACAAATGTTAGCCTTGTAGTTGACAAACTTTTGATCATCATTATCCATCTTTCTCTTTTCCTTGCTCATTCTCAGTGCCTTGGTAATCTAAGGAAATTTGGTAAAATCCAAATAGATTGCCAGAATTCTGAAAATCACAATGTGAAATGTTTTAAACTTTAATATTCTAAGTAAGAGTTCTTCACCTAAGGATTATCTCAAAATCTTCTCAAAAATTTTCAAAATTTTAGATCTCGACAATGTATGATAAATCCTTTTTGAAAATCAAAAAAATTGGGTTCAAAGTGTAGCTCTTACCGAGAGAAGATGAAATCCAAACTTCTTTTTCCTTAAAATGTCCTCAAATCCAAGCAATAGTAAGCCCTAGGTGCACAAACTGGAGGTTAAAGGTGACCAAAATGGTAAAAATGGTGTTTTTACTGTGCAAATCTTGAATTTTAAGGGATTTGGGTACTTTCAGGTCGAGGGCGCTGTCGACGCCCATTGTGGTGCTAGTGGCTAAAAATTCAATTTTTCAATTTTCACAATTTTCAACATTCATTCAATTAATTCCAAAGTCTAATTAGTCTTTTTGAACACTAATTTTCATCTTAAAATAATTCACAAACAAGTATTTTCATAAACAACACCAAACTAACTTTTATATATAAAAATTCAATTCTTACAAATACACTTTTCTAATCACACTTTCACATACATAAAGCAAAATAAATTATAATTCAGTGTCAAAATCAAGCCACAACACTAGAACACTGACACAAAACTATAAATATAATCAAAGTTTATAGAGTTCTAAAGCAAAGCAAAGTAAAGTAAATCCAACACAATCACATTAAAAACATAATTACTTTAAAATAGTAGAGAGTCCAACTTTTTCAATTATTCTGCTTCATCTTTGGTACTTTATCCTCCTCTAATATCTCCCATGGACTGGTAATGGACGTACAAATTGTAAAAAGGTCGGTACGGGAATTTATCAATTAAATTTTCATTGATCCATCCATTTTTTTTAACATCTGCACCAAAGTTACTTCAATTGTTCCAGTATGATCAAAGTTCTACTTAATCCTCCAATCTAAGGTATCAAAAAGGTAGTTAAAATTTGCTATTGCCTTCATAATACTCTGAAGTTCTCTTCTAATTTTCTTCATTTTCTTCTCCAAAGGAATTGAACTTTCAACTATTTGTGGCATTAATGGTGTTGAAGCATGTGATGAATGATCCAAAAAAATATCTAATACTTCATTTCAATTCCCAATATAATTTTCATTAAAAGGAATCATGGGCTCCCAGGGTAATAATACTTTCTCCCAACTTTCATATAGCACTTGAGATTGACTGCAAAGTAAGAAAATTGTAAAATGATGCCTCAGTCCATATATAGGACCATTCATAATAATACTCATAACATATTTGAAAATAATTGATCCCACATCAATGGATTTTTCCATTTGAATGTAATGGTTTAAAATTATACTTTCTTTTGTAACTCTTTTAATCTTCATGGTAGGGAGTAATTTTGTAAAGATGAAGAAATGTCATTGTTTTGAATTTGAATTAAGTAGTGAAGCGGAGAAACTAACGTATCCCTCATCTCCGATTTCCCAATTATCATTTTTGTCCATCAAAAAATGATATACATCTTGCATTATATCTCTCATTGGGATAAAATTTGTATAATGAGAGATTGACACATTTTCTATCATATATAAATCATTAATTTGAGGAGTAGATAGTACAGCCTTACCTCAAACGAAGACGACTCCTTAGGTAATTCCATGTAAGTTAGCATAGAATTTGTTTACCACTGGTACAACAACTGCAGTGGTAGTGTAGAATAGAACTTCCCAACATCTCTATACAATGGTTTTATCAATTTGAGAACTTGGATTAATCAATCCATGATTGAAAAAGCCTCTCTCCTTGATAAGTATCTTTTTCCTAATGACTTTGTTGTATAATCTCTACGTGTCAAAACTAACAAACTTCCTTCTATTGAAAACTCTATACCTGTAAGTATTTCTGGAATTAGAAGCAATGGATTTCAAAATTTGGAAGTTTCTGGTCATCTAAGGTAGTTTTTAGCCTTTTAAAAGCACCTCTCGGCGGTTATTTTGAAGTGTAATCCGGCCAAAGTCCGCCAAATTTGTCCCAAACACATGGAACTACATGGGATTCTTTCGGCACTCCCGATGGCATTGTCGACGCCATGGCTCATATAGACGGGCACCGTCGATGCCCATTCTGGAACCATTGGTGCCAGAGGNCATATATATATATATATATATATTAACATCTCTAAATTGAGTAGGTCAATAAAATCCATATTGTAAAATTTTGTGAACAGTTTTATCAATTTTAGAATGACCCACAAATTTAGAATCATGACATTTTTGGATAATCTTGTCAATTTCCTTATAAGACACACTTCTCCGCATAACTAAATCTTTGCAATGTTTGTGTAAATATGGGTCATCCCAAAATTAAAATTTTGCATCGTGAATAAATTTTCTCTCTTGTTGCTTTATCAATCTATATGATAAAATACCACTAACAATGTAGTTCACAATATCAACGTACCACTGTATTTCTCATTCTTTAACAGTATAAAGTTCTTCATCAGGAAAAGTTTGATTAATTTCTCTTTTAAGTTCAAATGTTTCTTCCTGTTCCAGCCTATATAAATGATCAGTTATGTGATTATCATATCTTTTCATATCTACTACCATAAAATTGAATTCTTACAACAGAAGTACCCATCCAATTAATATTGGTTTCACATCCTTCTTTTGCATCAAATATTTTATAGCAGAGTGGTTTGTATCCACAAAACATTTAGCTTTAATCAGATATGACCAAAACATATCAATAGCATAAACAATGCCTAATAACTCTCTTTTAGTAGTGATATATTTAATTTAAGCATTATTTGGAGTTTTAATAGCGTAATATATCACTTTATAAATTTTGTCATATCTCTGCCCTAAAATTACTCCAATTGCATAATCACTTGCATTACATATTAGGTTGAAGATTTCTCCCAATCAGGTAAAACAATTATAAGAGCAGTGATTAATTTTTCTTTTAAAGTTTCAAAGGCATTAAGGCAGTCTTGATTAAAATCAAAATTTATATCTTTTTCCAAAATTTGTCATAAAGGCTTTCTAATTTTCAAAAAATCTTTAATATATTGTCTGACATTTTTGAAATTTTATGTCTAAGTACAGTTCCTCCTGCAACCATGAATTGATATTTTTCTTAGTTTAATACTAACTTCTTTTTTTTCGCATCATTATAGAACTTTCTCTAAATGAATTAGAAATTTTTCAAATGAAGTTCCAAACATAAGAAAATAACTCATAAGGACTTTTATTGCTTTTCCAATTAAATCGCTGAAAATTGACATCTTACATCTTTGAAATGTTGCATTTGCATTACATAAACAAAAGAGCATGCGTCAAAAAGCAAAAGTACCATAGGGAGTAGTAAATGTTGTCTTCTCTTGATCCTCCGGAGCAATAGGTATTTGATGATAACCGATATATCCATCTAAAAAGCAAAAATATTTGTGCATAGCTAGCCTATCCAATATTTGTTCCAAAAAGAGTAAAAGAAAGCGATCTTTCCTGGTGGCCAAATTTAATTTTCTATAATCAATGCAGATTTGCCAAGTAGTGACTTGTTTTTTTGATATTAATTTATTATTCTCATTTGTCGCAACAGTCACACCCCCTTTCTGGGGAACACAATGAATTAGACTCACCCAAGCATAGTTTGAAATAGGATATATTAATCCAGCATCTAACAGTTTTCAAATCACTTTCTTAACAACTTCTTTCATCATAGGGTTTAATCTATTTTGAAGATTAGCTTTTGTTTCATGATGTTCTTCCAATAAAATTCTGTGCATACAAGTTGAAGGACTGCTTCCTTTGATATGAGTTAACGTCCATTATTGACCTCACTTTTGGTTGAGGTCTAGGTTTTCCTCTTTAGTAGCCTAGGGATTAGCCATAAGACTTTCCAGTTGACTATTCCTAGAGGACTAGAAAAGGAATCCTCACCATTAAAATTTATAAACTCTTCTCTCAACTTGAAGTTCCACATATTGGTCCTGACCTCTAGCGCTTTGTAGTTGGGTTCAATTTGGGGGAGCTCAAGGGAAGTCTCCATAGGAATGCTTGGCCTAAGGTTGACCCTGGATGTTATTCTTAAGCTAGTGCATAACCTGTCACTCACTTACACATTACACTTCCACTCACTACCTTAAGCCTAAGCCTGCCTAACTTTGACCCCCTTAACCCTTTGGGAGACTCATGTAGTTGGTCCTCAGACCCACTAGCCCTAGGCTAAGGTCTAGCTAAGACCAGTGCATGAAGGACCCAAATTAGAGGATTCCATTGGTCCATAGCTCAAATAAGGTGGTTGGCACCTTGATTTCACCAAAATACCAAACTTAGCCTGTAACCCCAAATCTACCCAATTTACCAAAACACCCCCAAACCCCAAATTTGACCAATATTCCCAATTTCACCCAAAATACCTAAATTTGCTAAAAAATCATTTCAAACCATTCTAAACTACCAAAATTGCCCAAAACCTTCAAAATTTTTCAAAATTACCAAAATACCCCCAATTTTACAAAATTACAAAAATACTCTTGGTGGCCTAAACTTTCCCAAAACCCTCAAAATCATTTCAATTGTCTCTAAAACTAATTTGAACCCTTCAATTAACCCCAATTTGATCATTTTGACCAATTTTAACCAAAAGCCCCAAATTGCCCTTAAAGACCCAATTTCCCTAAATTCACCCTAAATGTCCACCAATTTGATCCCAATATTCTCCAATTTCAATTATAAATTTAAATTCATCATGATCAAACTCAATACAAACCAAATCCAACTCCAATTGACACACATTTGAGTCCAATTTCAACCCAAATGAAAAAGCTCCAATTTGGCCTAAAACCAAAATCCCACTCAATTGAACCCCCAAATCTTTCCAATTGCCCCAATTATGCATCATAAACTCTTTGAAACATCTCCACCCACAAAATTGAACCTTCAACTAGCCTTGGTCAAGCCCCAATTTTACTCAAAACCAACTTGGACCAAAACCCCCAATTTTGCCATGTCTCAAAATGTCCCCAAATTGAATGACGAAACCCAAAATTTTGTGAACATATAATGTTGAGAACTCTTGATGACATGGCCCTAGACCATTTTAAACTCTCTATTTGGACTTAACCCAACTCTAGCCTAACCTGAACCCAAGTCTAACCCAACATCACTAAATTGACCAAATGTCCAAATTCCTTCAAATTGAACCTCCAAATCAATTCAAAATCACTCCAAATATTTTCTAAACTCTTTATGACAATATTCCACACAAAATTTATCAATCTATTGGGCTTAATGTTGTGGCTAGCCTTACCCAACCCCAACTTCAAGACAATTCAACCCACATTGAACCCATGCACCAAGATTGACTAAGCCATGCCCAAGTGACCAAATTAATAACAGCACAACCACAAAAATGAGCATATTGGCCAGCCTAGACTCACCTAGCCAACCCTAGAAGAGCTATGGACCAATGGTCGCTTAATTTAAGGTAATTTACCCATTTTTGGGCTAAACTTGAAATATCTTCTGCATCATTTCTTACACTTGGGAGTTAATTATAATTAAGCACCCCCTGATCTCCCTGAGCTCAGAAGTGAGCAGACCCTAGCCAACCACCACCTCAGCCACCAAAGCTGGTCACCCAAAAGGAGCCCAAGTTGGCTAAAACTCAAGAATGAAATCACCTAAGCTGGCTAAGCTTGATAGGCTGCTAGGGCCTTTCTTCCCTCCACCTAGGCAGCACCCTGGCCACCTCAACTTGGCCTGAGAGCCACCATAGCCTCCTCTATTTAAGCTACCACCTCCACGGCCATGGGGGAGAGTTAGAAAAATTCTTAAGGAAACTGTGTCTAATTGCTTCCAGAGACACTCTAGGATATCCTCAGCTTAATCCCACTATTTTTCCCCTTTGGTTCTCATTGTGAGAGCTCACTTTTGAGTTCAAAATTTTAGCTCGAACTAGGACATATTTCCCTACACCTCCATAGTCCACCAAACTCCAATTAACTGTGCACACACCATCACCACAGTGAGAGGAGTTGATTCCCCACAAAAGCTCTATCCTAAACAGCCTTTAACTTAGCTCTAAAACAACACTTGAAATTGAGCTTGATCGGAATCATATCTAGACAATTCACCAGGGCCGAGAACTTCATCTGGAGGTTCATTGGATCCAATCCAAGCTGCCACAACCATTTGATTGAGGCCTCCCCTCTCAGACAAAGGTATTGAACCTCAACCCTAAACCGATCTTAAATTGATTCTCCATATGTATTTACTGTATGGTATACCCTATAAGCCATATATATATGCTTGTCTTGAGAAGATGAAGGTTTAAGAAGAAACCCCATGCAATTTTGTTGAGTTTAGAGGAAGACCTTAAGATTTTAGTGTGAACGGTTCTCGGGTTAGCTCATTTGGGGATGATGAACGGATTTCATTCAATTGCACATTTTTTCAATGGAGGTTCGTGATGGAGCTGAATGAAGAGATGGCATGCGAACCACAGGCTTTCGAGGCACTAAGATGTTAGCAACATTGAATGTCATACCACCATGTGGCTTTTTGGAGCTGCCATAGTCTAAGGTGGCGTCGCGCATTTAAATAGAAAAATCTAGATTTATTTTATTTATTTAAATACTAGAACTTTAAAATCTATATCTTTCTCTAAAAAAATCATAAAAATTACAAAATAATTTTTGGGATTTTTAATTATTTTTAATTATTTTAAATTCAAAATGAACTAAAAAATGAAGTATTTTCTCAAAAGTAAATTTTATTTTCCCTAAGTGCCCTTGATCACAAGGAACTCACAAAAATACTTTTCATAATTTTCCTAAATGTAATTAATTTAATATACTTATTTTTGTACAAAATTACAACTTTTATGCCTAGACTTAGTCAAATAATTTTAAAATTTTTATAGTGGGTTTCTAAAGGAGTATAGAGAAGCTTAGAGAAATGCTTAAGGTCGGTTTAGGGTATAGAGAAGCTTAGAATCATAGAGAAGCATAGAGAAGCATAGAGAAGCTTAGAATCAATTTTAAAATTATTTTATAGTGGATTAAACTTCAATATATTTTATAGAAGCATTTAGGGATAATTTTAAAATCATAAGCTTAGAGTATAGAGAAGCTTAGAATCAATTTTAAAATTATTTTATAGTGGATTTATTTACAGAAATTTTCTAAATTTTTGGAAATTTTTAAGAAGCTTACAATTAAGATTCCATTTGCTGAAGCCTTAGAACAAATGTCAAGCTATGTGAAGTTTATAAAGGATATTATTAATAGAAAAAGGAAGTTTAAAGACAATGAGATTGTTTTAATTAGTGAGGAGTGCAATTCTATAATTCAGAAGAAGCTTCCTAAAAAGCTTAAAGATCCTGTTAGCTTTACAATTCCATGAGCAACAAGAGAAAAATTTTATGGGAAAGCTTTATGTGATTTAGGAGCAAGCATCAACCTTATGCCATTATCAATATTTAAAAGACCTGGATTAGGAGAAATAACCCCTACTAATGTAACTCTACAGTTAGCAGATAGATTATAACTTACCCTAAAGGAGTTATGGAAGATGTCCTAGTGAAAGTGAATCAAATTATCTTTCTTATTGATTTCATTATGCTAGACATGGAGGAAGATAAAGAGATAACTATCATTTTGGGGAGACATTTCCTAGCCACTGGAAGAGCAATGATAGATGTGTAGAAAGGAGAATTAACTATGCGCGTCAATGATCAAACAATTACATTTAATATTTTCAAATTAATGAAGTATCCTATAAAAAGTGAAGATGATGAATGTTATAGAATGGATGTGATAAGATATTTAAGTGAATTCCATTTCAAAACAATTTATGAAGAGAAATATGAGATTAAGGAGTTAGAACATGAACAAGAAGAGGAATTCATTAAATATGAAGTTTTTTATAAGGAAGATTCAAATTATGTTCGAGAAAGTTTTGCAGTTTTGGAGACTACAGAGAAAGATACATCTTTTAGTCCATCAATTGAAAACCATTCTGAGCTTGAGTTTAAGTTACTTCTTGAACATTTGAAGCATCAAGGGAAAAAAACTTTTACCACTTCTTATGGTACATTTTCTTTCAGAAGAATGCCCTTCGGTTTATGCACTGCACCTATTACATTTCAAAGATATATGATGGCTATTTTTTTTTATTTAATTTAAAAAGGGATTGAGGTTTTTATGGACGACTTTTTAGTGTTTGGAACTTCATTTGACTTATGTTTAGAACATCTATCAAAAGTTCTTAAGCACTGTAATGAAATGAATTTTATCCTTAATTGGGAAAAATGTCAATTTATGGTAGCAGGTGGAATAGTTTTGGGACATCAAATTTCAGAAAATCATATGGAAGTAGGCCCTACAAAAATTCAAGTGATCGCTAATTTACCATACCCAACAAGTGTAAAGGAAATTAGGAGTTTTTTAGGACATGCTGGATTCTACAGATGATATATTGAAGACTTTCAAAAATTGTTAAGCCTCTATGCCATTTACTTGAAAAAGATGTAGTTTTTAATTTTAATAAAGTGTGACTAAAAGATTTTGAATTATTAAAATAAAAAATAGTCACTGCACCAATTATTGTTGCACCATATTGGGAAAAACCTTTTGAATTAATGTGTGATGCTAGTGATTATGCTATTGGAGTTGTTTTAAGATAAAAGCATAATCAGATTTTCAAAGTTATCTACACTGCTAGTAGAACTGTTAGTGAAGCTCAAATTAATTATACAATAATTGAGAAAGAGTTATTAGCAGTAGTATATGCTTTTGATAAATTTAGAGCATACTTGATTGAAACTAAATGTATTATGCATTCAGATCATTCTACTATTAAATATTTAATAAAAAATAAGGATGAAAAACCTAGGCTGATACGATGGTTTCTTCTTAGGTAAGAATTTAATTTTGAAATAGTAGATATGAAAGAAGCTGAGAATCAAATTGCTGATCATCTCTCCAGACTTGAATTAGAAAAACCACTCTATTTTGAAAAAAAAAGATTAATGAACATTTTTTAGATGAAAAATTGTTCAATATTAATGAGTGGCGTGTTCCATGGTATGCAGCCATTGTGAATGTCATTGTTAGTGATATTATACCTTATGGAATGACATACCAACAGAAAAAGAAATTTTTATCTGAAGCTAAGACTTATTTTTTGGATGACCCATTTTTATATAAATAAGGAATGGATCTTATTCTTTGACTATGTGTGCCTTTAGAAGAAACTTATGAAATTATGCAAAAATGACATAATTCTTATCTTGGGGGACATTTTGGTGCTGAAAACATAACATATAAAATTTTACAATCTGGATTTTATTGGCCTACAATCTTTAGAAATGTTAATGCTTATATTAAAATTTGTGATCGATTTCAACGAGTAGGCAATAGTTCTAGGAGGAATGAGATGCCCCTCAATTATATGTTAGAAGTTGAGATATTTGATGTTTAGTGATTAGATTTCATGGGACCATTTATACCATCTTTCAGAAATTTATATATACTGTTATCAGTAGACTATGTATTAAAATGAATATAAGCTGCTACTTTACCTTGATGTGATGCTCAAAGTGTTGCAATGTTATTAAAAATAAATATATTTTGTAGATTTGGGATGTCGAGACTGTTCATAACTGATGGGAGAAGTCATTTCAGAAATGCAATAATGGACAAATTATTAAAGAAATATCATATTAACCATAAAATTGCTACTGGTTATCATCCTCAGACAAGTGGATTGGTTGAATTATCCAATCGTGAAATTAAACAAATATTTGAAAAATCTGTAAATCCAACCAAATTGGATTGGCCAGCTAAGCTTGACTATGGTTTGTGGGCTTATAGGACTGCATACAAAACTCTTGTAGGAATGTCCTCATTCAGGCTAGTATTTGGAAAAGCGTGTCACTTACCGGTTGAACTTGAGCATAAAACATATTGGGCAATTAAAGAATTTAATTACAATTTGAAAGATGCTGGTGAGAAGAGGTTATTGCTATTAAATGAGCTTGAAGAGAAAAGGAATGAAGTGCTAGGATTTCCAAAAAGATGAAGATGTGGCATGATCAAAGGATTCTTACAAATAATTTTTAGCCATAGCAACAAGTTTTGCTTTATAATGCAAGGTTAAAATTATTTCCAGGCAAACTTAAGTTCAGGTGGATGGAGCCATTTGTAGTGATGAAGGTTTATTGTTATGGAGCTGTGGAAATCAAAGATCCTAAAACTGATAAAATATTCAAAGAGCATGTTCACAGGCTTAAATCCTACTTTTCAGGTGACCAACTTAAATTAAATGATTTTCAAATGTTGGGTCAAACATAATAAGCACTGGTTACATCGGCTGACGACGTAAAATCAAGTGCTCTGTGGGTGGCACCCCATAGTTATCTATGTGTTTGTTTTTATTGTTATGTTATTAGTGTGAATTAGAAAATTCTGGTAGTAATTTTATTATATATTAAGTTAGTGATTATTTTAAGACCATAAAAGATGGCTTAGACATGTTAGAATGAATGTTTTCATCTTAGGTTGACCACGATCCGGTGCTTACGCATGATAGTTAAAAAAACATGTGCGAATTTCAGTTTCTAGAAGTTGTAACTTCAAATTGGTTGGCTTGAACGTGTAAGAGCAGTTCTAAGATGTGCCTAGGAGTTTTAGGAAGGTTTTAAAGCCTATAAAAAGATGGGGTATGAGGAGAAATCTCACCATACCTTCATTTTACCCCAAAATTCTAGGTGCGAAAGAGAGTATTGAAAAAATGTCATCTGGGGAGAGTGATTTGAAGAAAAAGGTGGAAGTTATGAGAAAGAAGTTTATTAGTCAGAGTGTACAAGAGATGTACAACAGCTTTCTACCCATTAGTATCAAAGGAATAGGAGAAAAAATTACTAAAACTAAGGCTAACATGGCTTCAATTGAAGCAAAAGTGATGGAAGTTAACACACATTTGGATCATATGGGATGGCAACTAGAGATGCAGTTTAGCTGTACCAGTTTTATAGAAGAAACAAATAAGGTTATGTATCTGAAGATCAAGTGGTTTAAAGAAGATTCAACCAAAGTTATTAATCATCATCCATTCTTTTAGATATACATACCAAATGCTAAAGGAGAGACTAATGATAGGCCAAAATTTGTTTCATCAACTAGAGAATGGAATTAAATTCGTGGTTTAGTGCTTATGTTTAGTGTTTGTGTGTTTAATGTTTGTTTGTTAATGTTAAGCGTGTTTTAAAGTGTTTTTATATTTTAACTTTGTTTTGAGTTTGTGTTTGGAAATTTCTCATCCAAGACTATTTGGATTGAGAATTTATGTATTCAAAAAACTTAATCGTTTGTGAATGAATATAAGTGTTTTGTTTGTGAAAAATTTTATGCTTTTAGTATTGAATCGAATTACCTTAAATTGTAGAATCTTGAGTTAGAAATTGAGAAAGAAGAGAATAGTATATAAAATGTTTTTGAAACCATAGAGGGTTGGTTGACTAAAGCTAGGAGTGCTTTTATCTTAAATGAAAAAAATCAAAATTTGTGCACTGGCGCCTAAGCGCCAAATCCCGCTGTTGGCCTCACTTTTGGTTAAGGTCTAGCTTTCTCCTTCTCAGTAGCCTAGGGTCTAGCCATAGGACTTTTCTGTTGACTATTCCTACAAAACTAGAAAAGGAACCCTCACCATTATAAACTCTATAACATTCTTTGTTCAACTTAAAGTTCCACGTATTGGTCTTAACCTCTAGCACTTAGTAGGTGGGGTCAATATGGGGGAGCTCAAGGTGAATCCCCATAAGGCTGCTTGGCCTTAAGGTACCCTGGGTGTTGGTCTGGAGCTATTTCACTCACTTGCATTCACTTGCACCCACTTTCACTAACAACCCTAAAACCTAGATTGGTCGACTTTGATCCCTTGATCTTTTGGGGAAACTCATGTAGATGGTCCCCTATACCCATTGGGCCTAGGCTAGGGTTTAGCTAATACCAGTACATAGAGGACCCAAATAAGGATTTCATTGCTTCATAGCTATATAAAGTGGTTGGCACCCCAATTATACCAAAATATTCAACTCGACCTTTTGCCCCCAAATCCAATCAAATTACTTAAACACCACCAAACCCCAAATTTGACCAAAATTCCCATATTCTTCCAAAATACCCAAACTTATTAAAAAATTATTTCAATCCATTTGAAACTACCCAACTTGCCCAAAACATCCCTATAATTCCAAAATTACCAAAATACCCTTAAATTTTCCAAAATTACAAAAATACTCTTGGTAGCCTAAACTTTCCCAAAACCATCAAAATCATTTCAAATGTCCTCAAAACCAATTTGGACCCTTTAATTGAACCCAATTAGACCAATTTAACCACTTTGACCAAAGAGCCCCAAATTATCTTTAAAGGCCGAATTTCTTCAAACTCACCTCACAAATCCATCAATTTCGCCCCAATCCTCCCCAATTTCAATTCTAAATTTAAATTCATCTTTCATATGATCAATTCAAATCAATTAAAAGCCTAATTGACCCATTCTTTGAGCTCAATTTTGATCCAAATCAAACCCCCAATTTTGACCCTATGACTTAATCTCACCTAATTGAACCATATGATCCACTCAATTGCCGCAATTTGAATCTTAAATTCTTCCTAACAGCCCTACACATAAAATTGGACTTTCAATTGGCCTTGATCAAGCCTCAATTTCTTTCAATTTTAACCCATAGTAAAAATCCCCAAATTTGCCCCAAATTGGTTATGTCTCTGAATTCCACCAAATTAAATTCCCTAACCCCAAAATTGACAGCCAATTTACTTTGACAACTCTAGGCTATTTTGAACTATCAATTTGGACCTAACTTAACCTTAGCCTGACATAAACACAAATCCAATCCAACACCCCAATTTGACTAAGTGACCAAAATCCTCCAAATTGAACTCGCAAATCAACTCAAAAACCACCTCAATTCTCTTCTAAACTCTCTTTGGCAATCATCTACATAATATTGATCAATCAATTGAGATCAATGTCATGGCTATCCTAACCCAAACCCAACTTCTAGCTATTTTGGCCTAAATTGAACTCCTTCACTAAAATGACTTACCCATGCCAAAGTCACCAAATTGATGTTACCACAGCCACTAAGCACACTCTATTGAACAGGCTAAACCACTTTGAACTAGCTTGGTGAGCTATGGACCAAAGGTCCCCTAATTTAAGAGATCTTATCCCATTTCTGGGCGTTAACTAAGAAATCTCTTCCATCATTACTAACAATTAGGGGTAAATCTTAATTAACCCTCTCCTTGGCTCACCTAACCACCTGACCACCTCCCCTGCTCTGGCCAGTTACCCTACTCATTAGAAAATGCTAAAAACATGAGCCACCACCTCTAAATCAAACCCAATTTCAACCCTACAGGCCAGGTCATCCTAATTACTTTTCAGAGCTCCTTAGCCCTCCACCTAAGCAGCTCTCACCATTCAATTGGCCCTGGTAGCCAGGCCAAGCTCCTCTATAATTCAACCCTTTCCATGGCCGAAAGGGAGGAGTTCCAAATCCTTGGGGAAACTCTGTCAAAGTCTCACCAAAGGCTCTCCAAGCATCCCTAAGCTCAAGCCAACCATCTTCCCCCTCTGGTTCCCTCTATGAGAGTTCAATTTTGAGCACAAAATCAGTCCAAAACCAGGACACATTTCTCCATAGCTTCATAGTGAACCAAACTCCAATTAATTATGCACACACCATCTCAACAGTGAAAGGAGTTGATCCCCCACAAAATCCCTCTCTCAAACAGCCTCTAACCTAGCTCTAGACTAACACGTGAAATCTAGTTTGATCAAATTAGTACCTAGACAATTCACCAAGGCTTGAGAATTGGATCCAATCAAAGCTACCACAAGCATCTGATTGAGGTCTCCCCTCTCAAACAAAGTTATTGAGCTCTAACCCTAGCCTGAGCTTTTCTTTTGATTCTTCATTTGCAATGGCTTGATTTCATACTTGATTAACCATATAGATGTGTTTGTATTGAGTAGATGAAGATCTAGAAACAAACCGCATGTGATTGGTTGAGTCTAGGCGAAGATCTTAAGGTTTCTATGTGAAGGCTTACGGGTTAGGTTACTTTAGGATGATAATAGGGAGCCGTTCGATCGCACATTTATGTAATCAACAGAGGAAATTGAGTTGGAAAGACTCCTGGTACGTGATCTGCGGGCCTCATGGCATGCCTTGGTGGAAAGCACGATGAATGGGAGCACGTCACATGTGAGTAAGGAGACGCCGTAGAATGAGTTGCTGTCGCGTGAATAAGTAGAAAAATATGGATTTTTTGAATTATTTTAAATGCATGAACTTGAAAAATTCATATCTTTCTCTAGGAAAATCATAAAAATAAAAATAAAAATACCCTCTTGCTCAGTGAATAGATGAGAATAATGTGGACTAAAAATAAAAATTATTTTTTTATTTTCTGATTTTTAATGAATTAAATACCCTCTAGAGTATTTTAATTCATTATGTTTAAATATTTCTCACCATGGCTTGAAATTTTGAGGGTTTTTTCCTCATGACAGAGACTATGTCCTCTGACTTTTCCAAGGTCAGTGGACATCTCTATGCTTCTAACATTAATTTTCAAGTTAAGGTGGCCATTTTGGCTTATTTTAATTGTATAAATTAAAAGATCGCTTGGAAAATTAGGGAAATAATTTTAATAGGCTTCCTATGGTTAGGGAAGCTTATAAAATAAAATGATGGCTTGCATATTTTTGTAAATTTATATATTTACTTAAGTGTATATATCTTGTGTTAATTTATGTAAATTATATACTTTTTAAAAATTGACATAATCAATTCAACATTGTGCATAAAAATCATATTTACTTAGTGTAAAAATTTAAAAATTATTTGACTTAGTATAAGCACTAAAATTGATTTTTAAAGAAACTTTATATTCTTATACAAAAATAATTATAATAAACTATATAAGCTTAGAAAAAACATGAAATTTTTTTTTTTGAGTTTTTTTGTAATCAAGGGCATTTAATAAAAATAAAATCTATTTTTGTGAAAATATGTCATTTTTAAAGTGTATTTTGAATTAAAAATAATTAAAATAATCAAAATTTTCAAAAATACAAAAAATGGTTCAAAATGTGTACAGATTTTTCTTGATCACTTGGAATTCATTCGAATATTTTTCCTAATTTTTCTAAGTTAAAAGTAAATTTTAAAAGCTTAAAAATGAATTTTCCTTATTTTCTAATTAGAAAATTATAAAAAATAAATTAAAATCATAAAAATACAAAAATTTACTCTGTGAGTTTCATGAACTCAGAGAAGTCTAATAAGAAAGTAAAATAATGTTGATAATTAAAAAACTATTTTCAATTTAATTAAATCACTGAAGTTGATCCAATATTAAATAATAATAATAATAATTTAATTCAAAAAATCATGAAATTTGGGCTAAGTGCTTCTCTAACCTAAGGAAATTTCTAATATATTTCTCATAAATAAAAATTTTGTTTTGGATAGTTAAATAAATCAACTTTGAAAACCATATTTCCTGAATTTAAAAACACAAAGAGAAACCACATTATTCTTCTCTGATGTTTCAATTAACTCATGGATATGCCACCCTGAATGCTCAAGTCATTTGAGTTGTGTTTAATAAGTTATGAGGTGAATTACCCCAAGGGAAAAATAGTCATTTTTTATTTTGGTCTTTAATCAAAAATTAAGATTAACTAAGGAAAATAATGGGATGATTTTGATCATAATAAATATGTTTGGATGATTGAAATGCAGTGGGACTAAAAGGTAGAAACTCACTCAACACCGTTGCACAACATCGACAAGATTATAACTCTCCTAATCTTGATGACTTGGAAGTCAATTAAGATCAAACGATTCTTAAGTGATGAGCTTAAGATAGAAAAGATGATAATCTACTTATCTTGAGCCTAAGATTGATGATGATGTGATTTTTAATAAAAATACATATCACTTAAATCAAAATTTTGATAATCACCATTCCACCTATCATGATTATTAAAGGCTTAGTTGTGACATAGGCCCGATGTCTACATTCAATTGATCTAATTTAGAAGATAACATGATTGGTGATTAACATATTTAAACACTACAAGCCTAACCTTAATTGCAGGCACCGTAATCTTAAATAACTTAAACTTGACTTATGGGCACCCACTCACATAATCTTTATATGAAACATCCATTGATTTACTGGGTATTCTGTCCTCGGGATAATTAAATTGTCAAGTTTCACTAAGCAATAGGGTAGTCACACTTCAACATCGGATGATTAATGGAACAACATGATGAGTCCAAAATGAACTCGGAATATTTCAATAGATCATCAAAGTGGTTCAGGGTCATGTCTCAAGAATTTTAAAATCTATTAGACATTCTAAAGTACAAATTGGACTTGCTATATTTTGTTCTAAAACCATCCACTAGGATCTCAGAAGTATCCTATCCTCGGGATAATTAAATTTTCATGTTTTACTGAGCAATAGAGTAGTCACACTTAAACCTCGGATGATTAATGGAACAACATGATAAGTACAAAATGAACTCGGAATATTTCAATAGATCATGAAAGTGGTTCAGGGTCATGCCTCAAGAATTTTGAAATCTATTAAACATTCTAAAGAGAAAATTGGACTTGCCATATTTTGTTCTAAACCTATCCACTATGATCTTCTGAGATACAATAAAGTCATAACTTGGGGTTTGGTAGCTAAACCTTCATCTACTCCTGTAATTTAAATTTCATGTGAAATTATATACATGCCTTGCAAGTACTAACATTTCAGGTCTATGAACGAGAAAAATCAACAGGTGCGCTTTTAAATTTTTGCATTTTCCTTTTTTGTAGTTGTTGCCTCGCGCTTGCATGTTAGAAAATGATGTCACCTAGCATGAAAACCTAAACTAAAAATCAATCAAGATAAAATTTACCGCCACAATAATCAAAATATAAGACAACTCAAAATTTAATCAAAAACATTACAAAACAGAAATTGTAACTAAATTAAAACTTCTCTATCGGATGATCGGGAATCCCTCGGATGAGGTAACCTACGGTTGCTAACGAGGTTTCCCACAGTCTAAATGAAAGTATGGAACTCATTAAGTTGAGTTTGCTAAATTCATTTGGACTAGGTGAATGCAAAAGAAAATAGTGGCGCTGGAACGAGGGAACCATAGGATCCTAACCAGTGTCGCTCTAATCAACTTTAATATGCCCCATAACATTTAAATAGTGTTGACCTCACTTTTGGTTGAGGTCTAGAAAACTTAGTACCCCCATCATTAGAAACTCAAAACTCTCCTATTTACTCAACTTGAAAGTCTACATACGGATTTAGTAGCCTAGGTCTAGCCATAGGACTTTCCTATTGACTAATCTTAGAAAATTAGAAAAGGTACCCCCACCATTAGAAATTCAAAACTCTTCTTTCTACGTCTTAGAAAACTAGAAAAGGTACCCTCACCATTAGAAATTCAAAACTCTTCTCTTTACTCAGCGTCCAGAAAACTAGAAAAGGTACCCCCACCATTAGAAATTCAAAACTCTTCTCTTTACTCAACTTGGAGTTCCAAAACTAGAAAAGGTACCCTCACCATTAGAAACTCAAAACTCTTCTCTTTACACAACTTGAACAATGTTGACCTCACTTTTGGTTGAGGTCTACAAAACTTCTTTAGTAGCCTAGGTCTAGCCATAGGACTTTCCTATTGACTAGTCTTAGAAAATTTAGTACCCCCATCATTAGAAACTCAAAACTCTCCTATTTACTCAACTTGAAAGTCTACATACAGTAGCCTAGGTCTAGTCATAGGACTTTCCTATTGACTAGTCTTAGAAAACTAGAAAAGGAATCTTTAGTAGCTTAGGTCTAGCCATAGGACTTTCCTATTGACTAGTCTTAGAAAACTAGAAAAGGTATCCTCACAATTAGAAATTCAAAATTCTTCTTGCCATAGGACTTTCCTATTGACTAGTCTTAGAAAACTAGAAGAGGTACCCCACTATTAGAAAATCAAAAGTCCATTTGTTGACCTCACTTTTGGTTGAGGTCTAGAAACTTCTTTAATAGCCTAGGTCTAGCTCCACACCTATTGGGGGTCCATTTGTTGACCTCACTTTTGGTTGAGGTCTAGAAACTTTTGTAGCCTAGGTCTAGCCATAGGACTTTCCTATTGACTAGTCTTAGAAAATTAGAAAAGGTACTCCTCAGCATTAGAAATTCAAAACTTTGACTAATCTTAGAAAATTAGAAAAGGTATTGTAGCCTAGGTCTAGCCATAGGACTTTCCTATTGACTAGTCTTAGAAAATTAGAAAAGGTACTCACCATTAGAAATTCAAAACTCTTCTCTTTACTCAACTTGAAATTCCACATATTGAC
>JXCR01086042.1:5397-17814 GCA_002079205.1 Phalaenopsis hybrid cultivar | reverse complement strand
TTTGTCTTGCCCTTCACCATCTGGGTTTAGTCTTCCCCAATCCTCGCTATCTCAGTAGTCAGGGTGCTATTCTCTATATTCTCCTCCACAACAGCTACTTTCTTGACCATCATTATTCCCCAAAAAAATTATGATCATAAAGATGGAATTTCTGTGCACTAAAGTGTCATCAATGATTCCAAATAATCTAATACACTTCTGCACGACAAGAAAGCGCAAGATAGTAAGCCGTTGTCGATCCGATGTGATTTGAGGCCAGTTCTCGACAACCAACTTGGAACCAAAAAAAAAATATGGGAGTTTTAGTGCTCCGTATATTGAAATTTTATCGGATCTTTCGCAAGCTCAAATAGTGGAAGTAGAACGTGATCCCATCATTATGATTTGTGGCGGCTGTGTGTGATTTCTTTTGCGGGCACCCTACTAGTTCTTATCGCATCTGTTGTGAGGTTCGCGAACCCGTGGCTTTGTCCCAGCTAGCTCGATCGTGCCTTTATTGCTAGGGCGCAACAAGAGGAGGGGAAATGTGGGAGTTTAAGGTCATTGTATGCTGTGCAAAGAGTTGTGCGTTTGATCCTTCAATACCAGAGAGCTAGACGCCATGATTTGTCCGCAACCTTGTTGTAGCCACATAACGCGATATGCTTCAGCTGCCATTGATTTATTCTTTTGTAGATCCAATTCCCAGAATTTTTGCGCTCTGATGCCAATTTGATACGATCCGACGTAAAATCGGCATGCTTTTCTCCAAAATATTGGGCAAACACAATTTTTTTCCCCGAACATCAATTTAAAGCAATAAAATACTAATAACTCACAAGTGCTCACAATTTAAGAGGTAGAAAAACTCTCCTAAACCCTAAACCTAGGATACAAAATTCAATCTCATGCATAAACCTAACTCTAAACATAATAAAAATATTTATACCCAATAATAAAAATAATAGATTAAGTTTCCCTTAGGCTAGACACCGACGTACCATAATATTTGCAACTATTTTCTTTCGTTATCAAGTGCCCAACCTTATATGTAGCTTGAGCATTATCTTGTGATACCTCAAACTATTACTTACTTTCTCCATGTATTCAGTCTTCCTCATACCAGAGCACAAAAGTTAAAGGTAGATTTTTTTTGTAATGTCTCCAACCAAATGAATGTTGATGAACATTTTTTATTTTCTTTATGGATGAATGTTTAGGTGATCAAATTTTTTTTTTGTACTCAACTTGAGATACATTAGAATGCCTTTAATAGCTTTTATATGGTCTTTAGAAGGTTTTTTCTTATATTGATCTTCAACCCTAACATGGAATCTCATACCAAGTCAAATGAGAGTGTGGTTGATGTGTTTATTCCTACAATTATCAATAAGTGTGTTGTTAGGAGTGATCCTAACTTGTATAGTTTGGTCTATTGGTGATTCCATATTTTGTCATCTAGATATTTTTTGTTTTGTGGAGATCGAGAGTGTACACTTTCATTGGTAAATAACATTATATTACTTTGATTAGACCTTGTTCGTCCCAAAAAGTATTTTAGATTCTCTTAAATTTTTTATCTCTAATTCTCTTGCTAGAAATTCTTTGAATGTATAGTCTTACTCTTGAAAATTCGAATGCGAAGAGAGGGGAGTAAAAAATCTTATAAAGCTTATGATCAAATTTTATTTCCTTACTATGTGTGAAAAAATGACATGTGCATAAATGGTCGTGGAAATAAATAGCTAGGAGGTTAATAAGTTTGAAAATCAACTGGTACTTATGTAATCTATAAATAATTAGTGATATAGATAGAAAGCTACAATATGGATCGCTTTGTATTTTTGTAGACGGAAAGGAGCTACCCATGGTGTCAATATTATTTTAACACACTCCTTTATGTTGGGTTTTATTTGTTCATCATCCTAACTTGTTTATGTGATTATTAAAGTTCATTATGGGTAAAGTTTTGGTAGGATATCCGTGATTTGTGAGTTTGGCAAAACATAGTTTAGTTGAGCTAGTCCATTTTGAATTATTTCTATATTGAAATACTGGTGAAAATTTTGTCTATGCCTATATGTTTAGTCCTATCATGATAGCAAATATTTTCTTACAACCCTTATGATAGTATAATTGTCATATTATATTTCTAAGGGAAATTTCACTTGGTGGTTTAGTTCTTTTAATATTTGCAATTACTTTCTTTTGTTATCTAGTGCAACAACCTTATGTGTAACTTGAAACTTATGTTGTGATACCACAAACTATTTCTTACTATCTTCATGTAATTAATCTTCCTCATGAAGCAATAGTTAAAGGTGGATTTTCTTTCTAATGTGTCTCCAACCAAATGAATGTCTATGAAAAAATTTTATTTTCTTTCTGGATGAAGTTTTAGGCAATTGAATTTTTTTGAACTCAACTTGAGATACATTAAAATGCCGTTAATAGCTTCCATATGGTCTTTAGTAGGTTTATTCATATATTGACCTTCAACCCTAACATGGAATCCCATATCAAGCCAAATGAGAGTGCGGTTAATGCGTTGATACCTACCATTATTAACGAGTGTGTTGTTAGTGGTGATCCCAACTTGCGTAGTTAGGCCTATTGTTGCTTCTGTATGCTAAAATCTAGATATTTATGTTTTGTATTGGTAAATAACATTATCATACTTTGATTAGGTCATTTCCGTCCCAATAAAATATTTTAGATTTTATTAAACTTTGTATCAAATTCTCTTCCTAGAAATCCTTTTAATCTTGTTGGTTCTTACTTCAAAATCACCTATAGACATATCAGAGCATAGCTATTTTTTCTCTTTCTAAGAGTGTTTAATGAAGATAGCATAGTTTGCCTGACAATAGTATTCCCACACTTTTCCTATGAATTTGGAGAATTTGCAGACCTCGCACGAGGATTTTTCTTGTGGCCATATATAGTTTTTTTTTTTAATTTTTTGAACCGATTTTCTTTATCTGTGTTTCTCTCTTTTTTGTTTTTTTTTTGATTTAGGCGGGTATATACTTCTACTTTATGGTCTTCATTATAAAAATCATTCTCAATATTAGTTTAATGTGAAATCTAGTCCAAATTTGTTGCCTAAGGGAGCAAATTTTGAATTCTGTTGTGTTTGGCATGAAGGGAAATCTTTCATGAAAGTTTAATTATTTGTTTAAATGTCCTTTTTGCAAAAAGTTGGACTTCAAAATTTTTTATTCCCTTTTTCCTTATGTTAAACTCTAACGATTCATTTGTATTTAGTCTATTTTTTTGGTGGAAGTTTGAAGGTTGCCCACTTACCATTCATTTTTAACACCGTAACTTCATATGTTATAACTTTCGTTTGATGTGGGGTTTTAATTTATAGCTTCATGTATATTATTTGGAATATGATTATATTAATTGAAAGGAAAAAAAAACACGAAATTAAGGCGAGATCCCTTTATAAGACATGGAATTATAGACTAGGTGTTTCGTGCATGACTTCGTCAGTTTTACGCAATAGAATGATTATGATTAGAATCAAGAAGTTTTTCTTATTGGTTACTACTCCATTGCTCCTTAAATCCAGTTGTGATTTTTGTATGTTTATGATTAATTGATTGCTCTATTTCTTAAATTTTCTTTTCACTCATTTTATAAAAATAAAGAAAATTTTGTATATGTTTGGTGTAATGACAAGGAAATATGAGAGTTTGCAGTTCTTGAGGGCTTCAATAGTTTGATGTACTAACATGGTGAGGTGATAAAGGTATTTATGGCTTCAGTGAGACTTTGGTAGGTAAAATAAGGGGCAATACAAAATATGTTTCATGATGAACACCCAATTATTTCTGTGAAAAAAAATGTTTTGTTATTTGCGGAACGAAGAAAAGAATTTGACTATGGGTTTGAAGTTTTATTATTTTTGAGGGCTTTTTATTCATGTGATAAGGGCTATTATGACAGCTTCTCTCTAGTGAATTTTAGGAATATTTGCTGAAAATATTGTTAGTCTAACCGCTTTTAAGGGTGTCTAATTTTCTTTTTCAGAAACTTCATTTTGTTAAAGGACATTGACATAAAAGTTTTTATGGATAATCCCGTTATATAGGATATCATTTCTTAAAATTGATGTATTTTTTGTTATTTGATTTTGGATTGAAATTAATGATGAATCACATTGCTGAAATGATTGAAATTTATCTCGCTTTGAATTTTTTTCATTAACAAAATCCCAGTGAGATGGTATGATCATTAATGAAGGAAATAAATCATCTTGTTCCCATATCACCATAGACTAAAGTAAAAAGATGGGAATCATTGCATGTTCCATTGTGATATGAGTTTATTTAGCTATATGACAAAATTTACAGAAAGCATATATTTTTCTAGTGTATAGAGAAATAATATTTTTTAAAGGTAAGTTGGGTTTGGATTTTTTGGGTAATAGTCCTAAAGCTTGACATTACTATCATTATTTGAAATGTATTTAAAATCTGAAATGATAATTTCTAGTAGATAAATTTCATTATTTTTCTATGTCTTGAAGGAATTTTTTATAAAGTAAAGTCCTAAATACATCTTCGCAGTACCAATCTCTTTTCTAAATTCAATTCTTGAAATTGATAGATTAAATGAGAACATAAAACCGTAATTTTTTTCTTGAGTGAGTTTTCTATGTGGTAGTATGTTACAATCTTGATTATATATTGAAGCACATAATTATATTAGATATTTTAAGGAAATGACAATGTATGATAATCACTTATGAGAATAACCCATTTATAATCCAAACATTATAATTTTCATGATATGGGCTGTAATTGTGGAAGAAACTGCTGTATCCTGGTACTCTCAATTTTATTATACAAGTTGTGGTTTTCTTCTTATTTGTAGGGAGTGTATCTAATAAAATTTACTTATTTGACTAACCAAGCTTTATTCCATTAACCTTTTGAAAAAAGTTTGTTTTGGGAGAATGATTATCTGTGTTGGATATTTGCTTAGATGGCTGAAATACGGAGGGAATTTCTTAGTTGTTGGTTTATTGGCCATTAGTTTTTTCATGGTTGCTGCCATCGACTTCTTTTTAGGAGGATCCTTCACATATGTTTTCACAGCTCTGGTTGGGAAAGTTGTCTTTTAAGGAGGATGAAAAATTTGTTTGCTTAGAGAAGAGACTTTCGTGTTAAAGAACCATCAGACTCACAATGAGTAGAATTGTAATATGCTTGATACTTTGTTAAAATTTAGAAGGAAAGGAGGGGTGAGTAGAAAATAAGAGATTTATGAGTGAAATTTATCATCTTGTTCTATATAAAATTGAGAAAAAACTATATATAAATTAGTGGAGAAAAAACTATTTATGAAAGAAGTAACTTTGGAAACAATAATTAATTCTAGAATTTAGAATTAACGATATAGTATAAATAGAAAGTTTTTGTCCATGGATAATTTTGTAGCAAGAAACTTGTTGTCTATGGATTGTTATAGATGGAAAGCTATGGGCCACAGATTTTGGATTATTTCAACAAATACCAATGTTTGAAGACTGAGCAAAGAGGATTTTTGTGAAATTTCATGTATCCTTAATAAATAACTTGAGGGTTTAAACATATCAGATTTTTTTGTGATGTGTCGATACTACTAAACAAGTTGTTCATTTCAATAGTATTTTGACTAATGCATGGTAGTAAAATATAATAAGGAGGGCGGGGGCGGTGGTTTGGGGTAATATTACCTTCAATAAATGTGTCTAACCTAAATGTTGCTGATGCGTTTGAATGCTATAAAATTAAAATCTAATGTGTTGGAGCTGATTGAGGGCTTGCTCTATTATTGTAACATAGCTTTGTTGCTCTCTCTTCTCTATGTATGCATATTATAAAATGTTTTAGCTTTTGGAGTCCAACTAGATATTTCGAGGCTTTTCTTTGACTATTTATTTGTTAATTTCATGGCCACAACTTGAACCATTGTACCTGAGATTCCCAGAATTCTAAATGCTTTATTAATTGCTTTTTTTTCTATTTCCTCTGTTGGTTGCTTCTCTTAATGTGCTAATTCTTGGATTTGTTAGATATCTTGATTCTGATTTATCTGAAGATTACTACTCTGGTGGAGCTGAAAGATTGCCTGCACGGCGAATTCAACCAGATAAACATACTAGCTCTGATGATGACGAGCAGAGGTCTCACAGAAAGAACTCTCATTACACGCATAATAGTACTCGTCAAAGGCCAAGTTATCACGATGATAAGTTTCATTTGATTGATGAGAAATATAAGGAGCCTTGTATTTTTGCCTGTGGAAGGGAACAGAGAGCTCATTTTTCTGAGAAATCAAAATCTGATTTACAAGATGTGTCTAATGACACCAGAAGGCATAGTAGGGAGAGAAAAAATCACCAACACAACTGTTCTGAGCACAGTGGGAGTGATTGTAGCTGGAAAAACCATTGTAGGAGTAGGATGCCTGAAGATGGTGACTTTGTTACTCTGGTTAAAAGACGTCGCTACAATCAGTATAATCAATAAGAATTTTGCTTGGAACCTGAATCCTCCACTGACCATAAAAAATTCCACAAGGAACGAGAGTCTAGTCACAGTTCCAGGCACTCTAGTAAAATAATCAAGTCTAGAGATGAGCGGCTTGATAATGATAAACAAGTGATGGTTAAAGGCTGGGAAAAGTGTGAGAGAGATCATCACTACAAGGAATATGGGAGATTCCGTTGAAACTTTTCAATTTTTGTTGGTTTTTTTGGTTAGAGGAAGTGGATATAATCCAGCTGGAGCAATGCGATTCAGCAGCCACAGGAAATATATCATATGAGGTAAACATTTATGTATGTATGTTTTGTCCAGTAATCGGTTTCTATCGTGGCCAAGTTTGTTTCTATTTTGTTCCCGAAGTTTCAAGTTTTGATATATGTATAAGAGTATGGACAACAGGCCACTATGATTTTTACTGCATTCATTCCAATAAATTTTTGAGTAGGTTGTCGTGTTTCTTGTAACATAAATTAATCTCACAGTAAATCTTTTATTTGTTGCTGCAGATTTTATGCTTGATAAAAATTGACCTTGGAGCTAACCTTCTCTTATGTTTGGAGTTATATTGTTCTTTCACTTGATAGTTCCAAAGTCTTGGGAGGTTCAAAACAGCACACTTATGTAGAGCAAAGTAGATCTTTGTCAATTGTTGTTCTTGTATGGTGAAATCCATTGTGCCTGCTTAGGTATGATTTTTTTGACCTTTCATTTATGTGGTTACATAATAGTTTTTACTAATTGTTCTTTACTTTATGATTACTGTTAATGCTATTTTCATCAATTAGTTTTTTTTTGTATAAGTAAATTCAAAATTTTTAGTTCTTCTGGCATTAGTAATGGCAACCTTTCTAGTTAAAAAAATTCACTGGAACTAAAAAAAGGCAATGGATGAAAAGTTATCAATGAACCAATAACCCGTCAGTTCTTTTTGTTTTTTGGTTTTTTTTTTGTTCTCGAAGGGTTTGCGATGTCTTCTAGGATTAGTTATTTGGTATATTTGTTATCGGTAATGATTGTAGCTATAAACTGGAATAGTTGGAATAAGGTTACTCATCATTCAGATGATTTTCGTAACTAATATTAGTATATTGTGTTTCTTTAATTCTTATGCCTTTTCTTATAAACCCGTAGATTCTTCTGTTTGGTAAGTTTTCATTAAGCCTTTTGTCACGTGGTAAAGTAGACTGGCTTAAGCTTTCCAGGCCTGGTCTGTTGTTCACTGGAGTTAGACCACCAGGCTTGTGGTTCTGATTTTCATGTGATTTACTGAAGTTATATCCAGTTTCAGGCTTTGGGACTTATCTGATAGACTGAGCCATTTCTAATTTTGTCAGCCATTGAACTGGCAGTTCTTTTAATTAAATGTGATTTACTTATGTTTTTTCAAATTTTCTTTTTAAGCATTAAATGATAAAATTACTTGTGTTAATTTAGTAAATTATAATTGCATTGTGTACACATTTGGTTATTTCGAAATATATAATTCAAAAATAATTAAGATAAGGGGTAATGATAAATTAGGAAGAGTGGAGTGATGATGATTTTAGTGAGACTGGATATGAAGTATGAAAATAAATTTGTGTTCTGAGCATTTATTGTAAATATTGATAAAATTAATGTAGCGTAATTAGGGCTGTTTGGGTTTGCTTAAAAGGAATGCAGAGTAATCAGATTATAGTATATTAATGATACTCATTGGTTATTTGGTTGCCCGTAAAGTAAAGTAAATACGTAATAATTATTTTTTCTGTATGATTAGATGCATGTACAGTAAAAGAAAAAACAATGTAGTTTGAATACTTAGGGGTTGTTTGACTTATAAAGGTTGTTTGATTATTTATAAAGTAAACTGAAAAATCTGACCCAATGCTGTTATTTTTGACATAATTCTCTTATTCTTTGACGAAATTTAATGATTTTTGGTTTTGTTGAAAAGCTAACAAAATTTTTTACGTCCCTTTTTTCTAAATTTTTTCCAATTTCGACTTAATAAACTGTAGTTTTCACAAATAAACAATATGAATTTATGGTAGAAAACCTGATCAAATGCTATTATTTTTGACATAAGGTTGCTTAGTTTGAAATGTTTAGTTTGTATAATATAGCATGTATTATAATTTCAAATGTTTGATTAGATGTAAAATAAACTTTGTTTTCTTAAAAGTATTTTGAATGGATCAAATATCGAGTTTTGTTGCATTCAAAGTTGCTCTAAATCGAACAAAAAAGAAATTCAACATGCATAACTCATGCTCTCATTCTCTTCCTTTTTATCTTGTGTACTTGGGTGCATGCCCAATTTCTATTTCGAGCTTGCTATTTTGGAGAGGAGCCCTAACAAAATCAAAGGCAAAACTCATGTAGTAGCCACATTTTTGAACGTTGTCTTTCTCCATTCCTTCTTGGACGTCGTCTTTCGCTAAAATGTTTTTTATTGTCATTTTTGGTAGTGGTTGGCTCCTTATAAAACAATCTTCTTAACCCATCAACGTTAACTTCTAAATTTTTTTTGTAGCAGATGGCTTCTTATTCTGTCATCTATTTTTTTGGTTGAGATCCGATGCAATGGATCGCTATTTTATTGTAATTAAGAAAAAAATATCATGACATGTCTTGTAAAATTCGATTGTGTTATACTTGATATTTTTAGGGTAATTATAATCTCATTTTGATAGCATCTTGTGTTACATTTTTTTTTGTGAAAATTATTTAATATAATTTTCTTCTAACTAAAATAATTACGCAAGCGTTGATTTTTTCTTGTATACAATTATGATAAAATGGTTAAATGTATTATAATAAGAACTCAAATATAATTTCATTAAAAGATTTTCAGCAATAATCTTTTTTTTTTCCAAAATTTTGGATATGCAACTTGCATGAAGTGTATTAAAATGTTATGTGAAGATAGATGAATGATTACATGACAATGAAGATCAGTTGTCCTATTCAAATAACTTCTATGATGACAGAGCAAATTCATAAATGCTTAGCACTCCATCCCGTCATTATTGTTGCAATTAATATTATATTTATATTATTATAAGAGATCGGTGCTGAAAGTGAAAGTGTAATCCTGATGAAAATATACAACATTAATTATATCTCTTTATGTTATATCTTAAAATTTATTTTTGACTGTATTTCATGTCAATTTCCATGACATATCTTTTAAAATTCAATTCATGTTCACGTTAAAAAATAAGTTGCTATGTTATTACAAATACTCAAGCATAATATTCGTAATCAGGTTACTAGATTTAATTTTTAGATATTTGGGAAAATTATTATAGGTACTTGAATGTTGGACTATATGTTATAAAAGAGTTGCATCCTGAATTGACTAAACTATTATTGCTCCAAACTCTATATAAGATATAAAAAAAGATAATATAATTGTACTTTTTTAAAGGTATGATCATTCTTATGTTTGAAAATATTTTTTTTTTGCATTTGAACATTTAATTTGGTTTTAGAATAGATGATTATATTGATGCTATAGATCCAACATGTATCAATATTAAACTATCTAAAGAACATGTGTTCAGATATAGAGTAAAAAAATCATGCAGAAATCAATTGTTCTAACAACGATGGATTTCAATTTAGGTGTGCATGTTCTAGCCAGTTGAGAGGGTTCAACATGTAATGTAAATGTCTTCAGAAATTGATTAAATGATCTAATTGCTTTGTTACGTATTTTGGAAGATACAAAAGTTGGTTGCGTAAAATTTAATACGCAACCGCAATAGTCTTCATAAAATTAATTTTATTAAGCATCACAGGTAAATACTATTTAATTGATTTTGAGTATTTTACTAGCAAAGTTTTATATCCCCATATTTCATCGCAAGTTAACATAGATGAGTTTTTATTGCTGTCAAACTTGTAAATAGCAAAGAGCTATTTAATTTTTGATATTCATTGTTGCACACAATATTTAGTATGCATTTTGTTCATTAAAGAACCGTTTTGCAATTATAAAGTATGAAAGTTATTTTTTTGGAATCCAAGTTGAACTTTTTTTTTTTGAAATCCAATTCTATCTCCAATTACTAGAATTGGCGATAGAATTATAGCCCTAATTATTATTGGTGATATTAAGATTTGTAATGTTATAAATGCTTAGGCTCCTGAAGTAAGTTTAGAAGTAGGTTCAAAAGAAATATTTCAGAATGAACTAGAAGAATTAATACAAATGATACCTCCCGAAGAAATAATTTTAATTGGAGTTGATTTAAATGGACATGTTGATAGAGTGGTAAAATATTTTAGAAATATTCACAGCGGCTACGGTTTTTGAGTGATTAATGAAGAAGGTAGAACTATATTTGATTTTGTTTTAGCTTTTGATTTTGTAATTACTAATACTATATTTAATAAATGAGATGAGCATTTTATTATTTATGAGAATGGATCTTATAAAGCAAAGAGTGATTATTTTCTTATGAGAAAAAAGACCATCGAGAATGTAAATATCATTCTATGTGAAAATTTAAGTACCAACATCGGTCATCAGTTATGGCTTTTAAGATGTGCTGAAAGATAAAAAAACACAATGAAATATTGTCATAAAATTAGCAAAGAGCACTTAAAAATACAAATAAAATTATTTTTATGAGTATACTTTTTCAAGATTTGAGATGTTCATAAAGAAACTAATTCTATGTGAAATAAGGTTAAAAAATGCTATTAAATAAGTGACAAAATAAACATTTGAATCAAAAGAAAAAGTTTTTATAAATAGAAATAGTTGGTGGAATAATATTAAGAAGTTTTGTTGTAAAAATTGATTTAAATATAAAGCTTAGAGAATTGGAAAAAAAAAATATAAGGTAGCCCTTAAGAAGTCTTAGAGAACAAATTGTGATGCTAAGAATTTTGTTTTTAGTGATCTTTGTAATAGATTAAATACTAAAGTGGTTGAAAAATTTTTGTATAAACTAACAAAACAAAGAAAAAAAAGTAAAAAATTAATTCAAGTTTATTAAAGATTAATATAAAAAGTGTTTTTCTCAGAGGAAGATATTCAATATAGGCGGGTGAGATATTTTAATAAACTTTTGAATGAAGTTTTGGAAAATACGATTGGACTCAGTGATCTTAATATCATTATTAATAATAAAACTTTTTATTTTTACGTCTCAACAGTTAAATTCAAATTCAGTAAGCTTAAAAGAGAACTAAAGGTGGAAAAATAATAGAACTGGATGATATCCCAATAGAAGTGTCGAAATATTTTGGAGATTTGAGAGTTTCTTAGCTAACTAATTTTTTAATATTTTTTTCAAAACTAAAAGTACTTGAAAGCATTACATTAATATTGAGGAATGGAGGAAGAGTATTTTGGTCCCTATTTTTTTAGAATAAAGGGAATGCACAAGACTGTGCAAAATTATAGAGGAATTAAGTTAACGTGTAATACTTTAAAATAACGGGAGAGAGTAATTGAATATAGGTTAAAGATGTGATACAGAGATCTCTCATAATCAGTTAGGATTTTTGTCAGACAAGTCTACTATGGAAGTTATACATTTATTGAAAGGTTTGAAAGAGAAATATTATTGATTTAGAAAAAAACTTAGATATTCAAGTTATTAAAGATATATACAAGAGTTGTTACATTTGTTCGAACAGAAAGAGGATTGACCCGTATTTTTCTATTTCAGTTGGATTACATTTTGGATCTATTTTAAGACTATATCTTTTTGCTTTAGTTATGGATGCATTTACTGGACATTTACACAGGATGCACCTTAGTGTATGCTTTTCTCTGATGATATCATTCTTATGGATAAGACTAAAGAAAGAGTTTAGGAAAATCTTAAATTATGGAGGTCTAATTTAGAGTCTAAAGACCTTCATTTAACTTCATTTAAAACTAAATATATGGAAT
>JXCR01086037.1:131229-146431 GCA_002079205.1 Phalaenopsis hybrid cultivar | reverse complement strand
TGATTTTAACATTATATTGGGTTAAATTCGAAGTAATTTAAGATCGGAAAGTTAACACATCAACATGCATAGCTCGAAACACAGAAACCTTAATGGGAAAAAACATGTGGTAAAAATGATGTGGAAAACTACCTTTACATCACATGAGCATGAAAGCATATTTTGCTACAACCCATGAGGTAAAAAAGTAAGGAACATTTGCTTACAAATATTGAAGAAATAAGTGTAGGAATGTACAAACTTACAAGCAAGCAAAGTTTTCTTTGTAATATACTACGTCATCGTCGTACAATGAGAAACTCTCTACAATCTTCTTCACACAACAACATTTAGGGTGAGTTTGGGGTAGTAGTGCGGTGGCGGTGCTGTACCGCACCATACTTTAGGGCATTTGGCAAAACTATATTTTACCATTCTTTCCAAAAGCTTCCGGGGGGATGTTGTGTTTTGCAACATGACCTGACTAAGTGCTTTGGCTGCTAGAAAATTGCGATTTAACTTGTTGANAAAAAAGTAAGGAACATTTGCTTACAAATATTGAAGAAATAAGTGTAGGAATGTACAAACTTACAAGCAAGCCAAGTTTTTTTTTGTAATATACTACATCATCGTCGTACAATGAGAAACTCTCTACAATCTTCTTCACACAACAACATTTAGGGTGAGTTTGGGGTAGTAGTGCGGTGGCGGTGTTGTACCGCACCATACTTTAGGGCATTTGGCAAAACTATATTTTACCATTCTTTTCAAAAGCTTCTGGGGGGATGTTGCGTTTTGCAATATGACCTGACTAAGTGCTTTGGCTGCTAGAAAATTGCGATTTAACTTGTTGAAAAAAAAAATTATAATAATTACTGTAGCTTTTGGAACAACAATTTCTTCTATAACAGTTTCATAACTATTCCTTCAAACAACTGCAATTGCCCCAAACAAACCCTTAGTCCCTCTCACAAATATTCTCAAAGCTCAAGGCAAAAATGTTAACCCGAGGAGTTTCTCTTCAAAGTAGAAAGAAAACCCTACGGTTTGAAAAAGAAACCTTAAAACTTTCTAGGAGAAGCCTCAAAAGTCTGCACACCTCTTCTAAGGCTTCCCAAAGTTTCTGGTTATATACCTCTTTGCCAAATTTGCCATACAAAAGGATGGCAGATTATGTTTGACCGGGCCGCGGTATAGCTATGCCCATGCTTGGCATAATTATGTTGTTGGCTGACGTGAATATGCCAAAGCTTAGTATAATTAGACCTAAACAATAACAAGGGCGGCGTAAATTCTTCGCAAAGTGGCGTAATTATGTCATATCAACATGCTTGTCCACTTTGTGTTTTGGCTTTGCATCATGTCAACCCTTGTAACCCACAAAATATCACCAAGAAACCTTTCACAAACGTAAAATCATGATAAGTAGAGAAGAAAATATAATATCTAAAGTAGAGAAATCTTTTAAATTTACATCTTATCAGTTCCCATAAACTTATTTATTACTTGTTATCAAGTAATTAGGATTCAAAATGATATCCATAAGTCTCATTTAGGACTTCCTAATTCTCTAATAAGATTATATAAGTGTATTGGAAAAGATGCAAATATCATTTCAGGTCATAATTATTATTAATTTCTAACAACCTAGCTTTTTCTTTAATTTTCCTCTTTTTTGAGCCTAAGCAGATCTTAAACTCCTCATTAGGTTTGATTGTAATATTTTCATTTCTCAAGGATATTTTTAAGTCAATTAATTCTTAGTATAACAATTCTAAAATCCCTTAACTATTTCTTAGTATATTATTTAGGAATTATATTAAAAAGGCTTTAAGTTTTGTTATGTAGGCAAGGATGTAGACATCACTTTTTCATGTTCAACCTCAAATTTCTTCTAAAAAATTACGGGTATTTTTTTTTCTTTTGATTTTTTTTTTTACTTACTGCCTTGGACATTTTTTTAGGATCAAAATCATCTTTAATTAAGAATTATTATATCTGCTTGAACATATTTTTTTAAAAGATTTTGAATGTCAAATCTCTTCCAATTTCTAATCCTTAAAAGTTCCTTAACGTGAATTACATAAAATTAAACTCAATTAAAAGTTATGATCAATTCACTTGTTTGAGATGAAAATTCAAAGGTTTTATTACCTTTGATTAATTACTTCTATTTAATTATACAATTCTAATTATTCTAAAATTTTTTAGGGTTCAGATTTAAGTTCTTCAAATAAATGATTCCGTTATTAGAAAATCATTTCTAGCCTCCCTTTAATGAAAATTTGTAGTTTTTAATGAAAATTTTATATAATCTAGTCAAATTTTCAGGTTCCTATCATGAATTGCTACATTGAAATACACTTCATAACTTAATTATGCGAATCACTGTTTATATGTACAATTCTCTTTTCCAAACTTGTTTTTAATCATATGCATATCATATGAGAAAATACAAAATTTAAAAAAAGAAAACCATGTAACAACAGAGAAGTCAACATAGGAGTTACATCACAGCAAAAAAAATATCAGGATGATCGATGAAGTATACTCTAGTGAGGTTTCTAAATGAACACCAACTTGACAATCTTCAAATAAAAAACAAGTTCAAAGCCTAACAACACAAAATATACCCAAATTAATGGATAACACTTGAGTTGCCTCCTAATTTAGCACTTTGTTTAAAGTTCTTAGCCAGACCACGTCAGACTCGATAAGCCTAAAAGGGTTTTCCATATCAAATTGTCCTCTTGGTAATCCCTGATCAATATTCCCAACTTTCAACTGCCTTGGAGGATTTCCTAAGCCATCAAATGTTATTCCTAATCTAGGTTCTTCCCGAGAATATGTGTTCTTCCCCACACTCATGTTCAAACTTTTCAATAGTCTCCTAATTTTACTCAAACTGTAATCTTTCGAAGTGTATGTCGTGGGTCGAATTGAATGATAAAACTTAAAAATACATTTCTTGCTCCAAAGCTCTCAACAACTCTCCATCTTGTAATTCACTTAACTCGGCAAGACTTATGAGGCCCATAATGGAGGATTCTCCTAAAAGGTCATAGTCTCTCTGCTTAGGCAAAATTTTCAATCCTATCACTGGGGCTCCTTTCGTTGGTAGTCCTATAGGCTTGACATGGGTAATGGTATTCACAAGCTCAACTATCTCTTTAAAAACTCTAGGTCTGCCTATAAAACTATTGCAGATTGTTCCTTCGTAATTTTCTCATAAATTTATCTATCACAGCTTGTCCTTTGGGGTCAAATTCTTTAAATTCAGAAATTTGGCTATCAATTACTCCTACCATCACATGTACACTATGACATTGATCATCCCTAAAATCTGGGAGAAACTTCATAGATTTTAGAACATAAAAAATTATTTCATGATCATTCACTTTCATGATAATTTCTCCTTTTGTACATCAATCAGCGCTCATTCAGTGGCCAAAAAGGGTCTGTCAAGTATAATGAGGACGTCTTTATCTTTCTCCATGTCTATGACAATAAAATTAGCGAGGAAGATAAATTTGTCAATTTTAACTAGAGCATATCCAATTATCGCCCTAGTACACGTCACAAAATTGCCAACTAATTGTAAAGTCACGGTGGTGGGCTGAAATCTCTTAATCCCTGTCTTTTGAAAATTGTCGGAGGCATACTGTTGATGTTAGCTTCTAGGTCTCACAAAACCCTCCCACAAGGAATGACGAAGCTACGCGAGTCCTTCAATTTTTTGGGCAACTTCTTCTGGTATAGCATTGCACTTCTCAGTTAGGGCAACCATCTCACCAGGTCCTATTTTTTTCTTGGGTCCAGAACACCCTTCACGAACACCACATAACTCGACATTCGTTCTAAGTGCTTTAGTATAATTATCGACAACCTCTAGAACCTTGAATATTTGTTGGCTCTTCCTATGTTTTTGAAGTTTTTGGGGAATGAATTGTGGTGGTCTTTCTTGTCCTATACGAAAATGTGAGTCAGACCATCCTAAGTTGGGACAATTTTTCAAAAAGGGTTGTTGGTTCAAGCTATGGCTCTACAGGTTTGCTCTTTATACTAGGGATATCTTGTCACTCCATCCCAGTCCTTGCTCTAATAACATTACATTTCTCCACATTTTGCCCCTTGATTCACTTTGGTATTATTGGGGTGCGTCCCTTGGGGCATATTATTCATCGAATTAGCCAGTTGCCCAATTTGATTCTCTAGGCTTCTCATGACTATAATCTGGCTTTTTAACTGATTCCTCATCTGTAACACAATCTCCTCCAAAGATTCTCCTTAGGCTAGACATTGGAAGTGAATCCAGGGAGGTAGGTCTTTCTTCAGTTAGTACTACCTTGATAGTTTCAATTTTCTATATGATTTGATTATGTTTCCTCACTAATGGTTTTCTTATATTTGAGTTATTATTAGTTTAGTTGAAACATGGGTGATTCTTCCAGTTGGGGTCATAAGTATTGAAATATGGAACATTCACAGTCTCTAAGGCTGCAGTGCTCCAATAGTAAGTATAAAAAGATGCATATGCTCATCATTTGCATAAATTATTTAATAGATGCGACCTTGTCATGGTTCATCTCTATAAAAGAATGGTTTCCTACTGGAATTTACTCTAAAAAGTTAATCCATGCAAACTTGATCCTTTTCCAATTATTAAAAAGAAAAAAAGGACAAGGCCTATATGGTTGACCTTCAACCCAATGTCCCTACTTCTTCAACTTTCAATGCTTATATACACACCCATCGTCCACTAGATGAGGTAAACACGCAACTCATGATGAGTTTTTGTTTGAAGTAGGGTAGACATGATACAAAACCCCATTAAACCAAGGGATATGAAATCACAATTAGTAGACAACCAATAAGGTCTTTATTCTTCTCTTCATTCCCGAGCTACAGATTTCCGTCTTTTCATGTGGAATATTTTTAGGTTTTGATTTGATTTCCTATTTTTAGTATATGCTAATTAGAAGGGATATACATGGGAGTTTTCTGGGGAGAGAGAAAACATATTAGAGTTTACATAAATTTCTGATTATGGATTGCATGCACCTCCTTTTTCGTGTTTTTCTTCTTCTGCTAAGCTTTTACGTTACATCTTCCTTAATTTAGGAGAACACTGAAACTCTATACTATCGATTTTCTAGTGCGTTACTTGAATGAGCGAGACCCATTGGTATTTTTTCTTTATAGGATTTTCTTGCATAAAAAATCTTGTTGTCTCTTACATTTATATATGCGTGTATGCTTGAAAATTACAACTGGGCTAAGACTTAAGATTTCTCAATATTGAAAATTTTCTAGCATGTAAGAATACTAATTTAATACTTATTAAAATAAACTAGTTTGGATTTTAGAGGCAGGAGCACAATAATAAAGAAAAAATAATAATAATATGCAATATTAAATTAGATAAGACAATCATAGGCTTGTTTTTTGAAAGATGCTTTTGAGAAGAGAAATTTTTAACGTAAAGAATTTTCATCCGAACGAGTTAATAACTAGAGTGACAAAATAGTTGTAAGGATCAAAAAGATTTTTCCACGCATTGGATTTTATAATCAAGTATAGTGTAGGGATAATTGCCCTACAACAATTTCAGTGAATTAAATTTCTGACAAAGTTGAGCATGATTGTTATTATCATTAGTAAAATACTCAATGATCAAAATTTTCTTCTCAATTTTATGCGATGAGTTTCGCGAGATCTTCCTACCAGGGAACTTTTTGAAGAACTTGAAATTCAATTCATTTGATAAATAAATTATATTTGAGATGGGGTATAATGATCCTATAAAATTATGCGATAACACATTCAAAAATATAAAAAAAATGGTCTATATCCTTGGATTCCATACCCAACATACATAATGTGTTTTCAAATCCTATCTTATATCTTTCCTAAATAATCTTTAATGACAGAGATGATGAAAAGCATATTGAAGCATATAATATATCGTGTTTCATCAAGCTTATTGTTAGATGATAGGCCCCAATAGTGAACATCTAATAACTTCATAATTTCACCATATCTCAGAGACAAATTGCATAGGCATGCATGTTTGATCTTCATCTAGGATCTTTAAATCAATATCGTCTCGAGATGGATGCTTCCGTATAAAATTATGCAGCGCTGTTATTACAATCATCTTGACTTATTTTTTGAAAGAATACGTTTGCATATCTCAAAGTATGCCCATACACTGAATGCTCTCTCGATAACACTCCATAATGATGAGTGTCTTTTATTGAAGAATTCATTTATCATCGCTTGGCTGCCGTGTTAAAAATTAGGAAAGTGCTACCTCGTGTCGGAGAATGACTTTAAGAAATTTTGTTGTAATGAAGATCCTGAATAAACAGNGTTTTTCTTCTTCTGCTAAGCTTTTACGTTACATCTTCCTTAATTTAGGAGAACACTGAAACTCTATACTATTGATTTTCTAGTACGTTACTTGACTGAGCGAGACCCATTGGTATTTTTTCTTTATAGGATTTTCTTGCATAAAAAATCTTGTTGTCTCTTACATTTATACATGCGTGTATGCTTGAAAATTACAACTGGGCTAAGGCTTAAGATTTCTCAATATTGAAAATTTTCTAGCACGTAAGAATACTAATTTAATACTTATTAAAATAAACTAGTTTGGATTTTAGAGGCAGAAGCACAATAATATAGAAATAATAATAATAATATGCAATATTAAATTAGATAAGACAATCATAGGTTTGTTTTTTGAAAGATGCTTTTGAGAAGAGAAATTTTTAACGTAAAGAATTTTCATCCGAACGAGTTATTAACTAGAGTGACAAAATAGTTGTAAGGATCAAAAAGATTTTTCCACGCTTTGGATTTTATAATTAAGTATNCTGTGTAGTAGCTTGACACCATCCAATATATGCAATATTCTCTTCATTGCAACACGTGCATCAACATGTGTGCTGTCAATTGCTCTGATACAATCTTATTTAAAAAATTCATCACAACATTATTTTTTTGTTGTAAAATACTAATGCCAAAATAAATAGAGATATTGATATCTTGAAAAACGACATGTATCTTGTATGACTACAGATTTTTCTCATTGTTTGCGTAAAAAACATTATCTTTGGATTTCACAATGTTGGTTGACAATTTTACTAAAGAGTTAACCCTTATATCGAAATATCTAATAGTCGTCTGTGTGGAGTGTTGGAATCGTTGAGAAGCAGCACGAATGGAGTCATTATGTGACAATATATAGTGTGATGGCTAGAACATTACTGGGTGTAAAGTGCGACAATCTATGCAAACCATAATTAGTTTACAGTTCTTTTTATAAATCACAGAAATTAGTTTTCAACATTTGCAACATGCTATTAATTTTGCTTCGATGGGTTCAAATAGCTCGTCAGCCTGCTTGTCAGCCACAGATGACAATGACATTGGTATCTTGCACGAATTTCTTTGATAGTACTCATTAGTAAGGCATAATGTTGTGGTCAAAATCATTGCTCATTCAACTATCTCTATAATTTCCTCTTCATCTAATTGGTTCATCTGACTATTATATGCACGTTAGAATATATAAAAATGAACAAATTATGTTAGAAGTGAAAATAAATATTGAAATGACTCTTAATTAAAATATTACTTCAAATCATAAATACTGAAATGTCACATAAACATGACACAACACATACTTCAAATGAAAATATAAATTATTATGAACCAAAATCCAAAATAGTAATAAAAAAATCAAACTAATTAAACCGATTATCTAAGAAATATCGAAGGTGAAGAATCCTTTAATCCGACACTAGGGTGAAGAAATCCTCCCACTTATTTCGATCCTTTAGAAGTTTTGCAGAAAATAAATAAAGGGACATCATCAAATATCTTCGGAACATAGTCCAACAGCTTCAGAACATCTATCATAGTCGGGTATCCCTGCAGAGCTGTGTGAGCACTAGATGTGATGCTTGTGTAGTTAGTAATGAGTTGTTATATCTACTTAGATAAATGTGCCCGTCTTCATTTTCTTTTTATCCTTCTAGGTGGATGGTGCAAGATGCTTGGAATGATTAGATTTACCTTGTTCTCTCTTCTTTGCTGCGTCTTTGTTGGCATCATTGGAATGAGCAAATTCAGACTCATCCAAATTCTGGGTGGGGTCATGTGTTGTAGCTCAGACATTGATGTCTGTTGCCACAACACTGAGGAACATAGGATCAAGCTTTTCCTCTAGCTCTGATTCAATTCCAGCAAGTCTAAATTTTTTTGCATTGGGACCTACAGTTAATAAAATTGAGTTCAAAAAAGTTGCATTCCAATACACAGTTCAATAAAACATTTTCTACTTACTGAATTTTTTTAGCCACCACTCCTTTGATGCATCCACCATTTTCTTAACAAGGTCTCAACACAATCCAGTAATCCCTCTTTAGCTTCTTCCACAATTTTCAATCTTTTTTCAGTTGATCCAATTTATTTTTCAACTCAGTTTTGTCATATTATCTTTCTGATCTTTCATGTATATTTTTTTGTGGTTTTGCTAATGTTCTTTATTGAAGTGCGTGTTCAGTCTATTGCCAATTTCTATCTCTCTTAAGCATAAATCACAGAATATGATCTCCATCTCTTAAGCATAAATCACATAATATGATCTACCTCTCTTAAGCATAAATCACAGAATATGATCTCCATCTCTCTATCTCAAATGGTAGATATCTCATCTTCCTTTTGTTGACTTGATGTATGATACAGTTAAAACATTTGGACGAAGAAATATTATATAATTAAAAAAAAAAATTATAAAAACTAAAATAAATTTTAGTAAAAAGGAAGATATTCGAATTAGAGCTCAGTGAGATCAAGTTATCAAATAACACGACCAAAAATACCATCACATAATTCATATATCAATACACATCAAACATCAAAACTTTCATTTTTGCCCACAAGATATGCAAATTTATTAGTATTGATGCTAGATTAGTAATTTCATTTCATCTCTTCTTGTTCAATCTGGAAAAACATTTTCTGGAGAAAAATATAAATATTGTTGGTTTATTTGAAAAAAAATTTAAAAACTAAAGCACCATCATAAAGATATACGATCTTTGTTGGTTCCTTGGAAAAAATATCTAAGAAATAAAACACCATCACATTATTCATATATAAATACTTATCAAACATCTAAGAGCCAAAGAGCACTATTAAAAAAATATGAAGATTATTATTACTTTTGAAAAGATATTTAAGAACCAAAAAACCATCACCAAACTCATATAAATACATCAAAAAAATCAATGAACCAACGCACTTATAAAAAAAATTCTTTTGAAAAAATAACTAATAACCAAAAACACTATTATTATTTCTGTTTGTTACTAATTTCTGTTTGAATTTATTATTATTATTATTATTATTATTTATTTGGATAAAATTTGATTGGTGAGATTTTTCTGTTCTCCAACTAATTTTATGGAAAATTTCAAATTTTTAAAACATTAAACTCCCAAACTCTTGTATGACTAACCCATGCATTCCTCCTCACTTGTTGTAGGTAGTGGATCAAGTGAGAAGGGCAGTCCCTTTTGCTTGGTCACCCACAAATGATCCTCGGCACGAAGAGCTAAACCAGCTGCAGAAAAAGAAAGAAGAGATTGATATGCTCGCTCACAAACAAGTTCGATGCATTTTGTGGTCCGGTCTGGGTTTCTTTGTTTTGCAGGTTGGGCTTTTCTTTAGGCTCACCTTCTGGGAGTTCTCTTGGGATGTGATGGAACCCATAGCATTCTTTACTACTACAGCTGGAATCATAGTTGGCTATGCCTATTTTCTTTTTACTTCCAAGGATCCAACCTATCAGGATCTGATGAAGAGGCTTTTCCTTTCAAGACAGAGGAAGCTACTACAGAAGAAGAATTTCAACATGGACAGGTTATTGGAACTGCAAAGGCATTGCAAATCTCCATTGGAACGTCATACAGGAGAGATGGGCATAAACGCTCGATAGAAACTAAATTTTACCATACCATTACGGTAGAAAAACTGATCAATTTTGTTGCCGTTGTTATAGAGAAGCTAAGGAATTTTTTTTCAACCGTTTAAGCTTTGAAGCTTTGGTGTAGTCAGGGGTGGCAGCAGAGCAATCTGGCACCTGTTACTAGAAATATTTTCTGACCAATTCTCTGCTTTAATGGGAATGAAAAATTAACTCCAACAACGTTCAAACAAACTGACTGCTCTTAATGCAGTTTATACTTCATCAATGCATTTCCTGCTCTTATCGTGCAGAGGCTCATTTTTTTGCTCTTAAATATATATGGGGTTTTAAAAAATGATGATTATAATTTCTATCTTTTTGTTAGTTGAAATATTGTCATCTTATTTGATGACAGATCCGTTAATAGATTCATCGTATTTCAAAACTTCTAATTTCACTCGAACAAAATAGCTCTAAAGCTTGGTTTATAAGACATGTTTTCCTGCTAAAAGGTTGGGTAATGATTGCAGCAAGCTTATGTAGTTCACTAAACTTGGGATAAGTTTTCCATGCGAAGAGTGCAAAGCCTGCCTTTAATCTCGCTTTGCGTAAGTGCGCACTACTCAATTTATTTGATTGATTGCCATTCATTTTCGCTATAAAAATGTTTAGAGTTGAAGCTCTTACATTGATATATACTCGGCAATAACATTCGAGGAAGAGAAGGAANTATAAGACATGTTTTCCTGCTAAAAGGTTGGGTAATGATTGCAGCAAGCTTATGTAGTTCACTAAACTTGGGCAAAGTTTTCTATGAGAAGAGTGCAAAGCCTGCCTTTAATCTCGCTTTGCGTAAGTGCGCACAACTCAATTTATTTGATTGATTGTCATTCATTTTCGCTATAAAAATGTTTAAAGTTGAAGCTCTCACATTGATATATACTCGGCAATAACATTCGAGGAAGAAAAGGGTAATGGAAAATCATATTTGCTAGAAATGTATGCTAGTTTTGGTTTAAACGAGGGAAAGTTTTGAAAATGTTAAATTGTCTTCATTGTTGCTTGAACAACATTGGTTAATGTCTACATACTACTCAATTTTTATTTATGTACATATTTGACATCTGAACTTTATTTTTTACATTTATACAACTCAAATTTTTCATCACATTAAAAATAATACTATTTTAACTTTTAGAATGTAGATATGATGGAATTAAATGGTACGCATTTAAATCTTCCTATATTGGTTTAATGCATAATTAAGGTATGCCAGTATCCTTAGAGGAGATGCTATTTACTGTGTAAGCCCTTTTATTTTGGCTTGAAATCAATTCAACGCTNACACATATTAAAATCATAAACTGCTAAGATGTTCTGTGTAGTAGCTTGACACCATCCAATATATGCAATATTTTCTTCATTGCAACACGTGCATCAACATGTGTGCTGTCAATTGCTCTGATACAATATTATTTAAAAAATTCATTACAACATTATTTTTTGTTGTAAAATACTAATGCCAAAATAAATAGAGATATTGATATCTTGAAAAACGACATGTATCTTGTATGACTACAGATTTTTCTCATTGTTTGCGTAAAAAACATTATCTTTGGATTTCACAATGTTGGTTGACAATTTTACTAAAGAGTTAACCCTTATATCGAAATATCTAATAATCGTCTGTGTGGAGTGTTGGAATCGCTAAGAAGCAGCACGAATGGAGTCTNTTGAGTGGAAAAAATGGCTAACAAAGGGAGTTATAAGATGAAAAAGTTCAATGAATCAAACTTTACATTCTATAAGAAGAAAGTGAAATATTTGTTGTATCAAAACAAGATATATCTTCCATTATAAGGAAACAATGAGAAGCCTAAAATTGTGGTACTANTTGAGTGGAAAAAATGGCTAACAAAGGGAGTTATAAGATGAAAAAGTTCAATGAATCAAACTTTACATTCTAAACGAAGAAAGTGAAATATTTGTTGTATCAAAACAAGATATATCTTTCACAATAAGGAAACAATGAGAAGCCTAAAATTGTGGTACTAAAAAAATGGGGAGTGTTGAATTGAATAATCTCAAGTTTGATTCATCTTTCACTTTCCTCCTCCTTTGCTTTAATATAGTGAATCATAAAACTAATGTGAATCTCATTGCAACACTGACAAAAATTTAAGAGAAACCTTCTTCTTTAAAGAAGNTGAATTGAATAATCTCAAGTTTGATTCATCTTTCACTTTCCTCCTCCTTTGCTTTAATATAGTGAATCATAACACTAATGTGAATCTCATTGCAACACTGACAAAAATTTAAGAGAAACCTTCTTCTTTAAAGAATTTTTTTGATTAATAAATTAGAAAACATAGAGATGGTGAAAGGAATTTAATAGTCCAACAATTTAATGATTTTAGCATGGTGACAAACCCGCTGTGTTCTGTGGGCAACAAGTTTGATAATTAGGTCAGGCCACCATAATTTTATATTTTTTTATTGGATAGCTGGGATGTAAAGTCACAGTGGTGAGAAACTCTTCAAATAAAATGAAGATAAAGATTCTAAATATTGTGGGGTTAGTGTTGATAAGGAAGCTCACAGAAAGGAAAAGAGCAGTGAATTTTCAAGCTCTACACTGAGTGTTGAAAATTGGAGAAGTAATCTATGTAGGAATACACACAATGATATATTCAACTCAAAAAAAAAAGTTCAAGTCATGAAAAGATAATAGCAGAGGTGAATGATGAAATTGTTTGAAGAAATGCCTTTTCAAGAAGGACTACAAAAACNATGTAAAGTCACAGTGGTGAGAAACTCTTCAAATAAAATGAAGATAAAGATTCTAAATATTGTGGGGTTAGTTTTGATAAGGAAGCTCACAGAAAGGAAAAGAGCAGTGAATTTTCAAGCTCTACACTGAGTGTTAAAAATCGGAGAAGTAATCTATGTAGGAATACACACAATGATATATTCAACTAAAAAAAAAAAGTTCAAGTCATGAAAAGATAATAGCAGAGGTGAATGATGGAATTGTTTGAAGAAATGCCTTTTCAAGAAGGACTAAAAAAAANTATATATATATATATATATATATATATATATATATATATATATATATATATATATATATATAATGTTTTAAACAAAGCACAGCTTTTAAAAGCTATTTGAAACAAGCCAAATTAAATTAAAGCCTAATTAATGTAATTTTATAATGGAGTTTTTGCTAAAAAAAAAAAAAAAACTAAAATGAAGTCAAATTGCCATTAAAGCGATGATTAAATAAAAATTTGTCCAATCTCAAAATAGTCATGCAATCGTTTAACCGTGCAAAAGTTTGTGAAGTTATGTGCTAAATTTGGTGTTGTTTAACACTTGATTGAGGGCATGTTTAGTTGAGCCGTTCTTGAAACATTTGTGTAAAAGGTATCAGTTGAGTTTGGAGAGATTTCAAACTACTGAGAGAGTTTTGATGGGATAGAAATNTGATTAAATAAAAATTTGTCCAATCTCAAAATAGTCATGCAATCGTTTAACCGTGCAAAAGTTTGTGAAGTTGTGTGCTAAGTTTGGTGTTATTTAACACTTGATTGAGGGCATGTTTAGTTGAGCCGTCCTTGAAACATTTGTGTTAAAGGTATCAGTTGAGTTTGGAGAGATTTCAAACTACTGAGAGAGTTTTGATGGGATAGAGACNGTCTTCTGATAGTCTGCCGTTGACAGAAGATGAAGTACAATCGGTACAGCGTCCGGAACCATCACCAGTATGTGTTAACTCCAATTCCNAAGGGTACATGTATAATGTCAACATGAGGGAGTCTTCTGATAGTCTGCCGTTGACAGAAGATGAAGTACAATTGGTACAACGTCCGAAACCATCACCAGTATGTGTTAACTCCAATTCCAGTTCAGTTTGTTCCACTTGTCATTCTGCAACACTTGAACAAGGACATTCTACCGGAGCCTTTGTAGAATGCCCAGGTTGCAATGTTTTACATCTTAGGCAATATCATAATTATGATGATTACTTATTAGCTAATGAACTGATAAGATATGATGATTTGCCGATAGATATTACAAATACAATTCAGCATTATCCATGAGATATTTTTCATGCGCCAACTCAAATTGAGGCGTATAATCTTGTGGGAATAATACCACCACTAACATGGCAGGCGATCATTGATAATGGGTTAAATGATGAAGCACATTATCTAGCATATCCAAGCAATGTTGAGCTTGCAAAGATCCATAACGTTAAATGCAATGTTTTTGAACATTTTGAAATAGTTGATGGAGATTATGTTAATATTCTGGAGCGATTGGAATTATACACAGAGGTCTTCTCTCTCACAGAGCAACAAGAGGTACTTGATTGTATGTTTGATCTCTAAATTAGAGGCAAAGCAGGGTTGCTATCTGGGAGAACATATTCAGAACCTAAAAAATGGATGAGAGGCAAGGGTCGCATTATAATACAATGCGCCTGTTGTTATAATTATAAAATAGATCGACAAGAAAATCTTCTAGGAATTTTACAACATGAGCAGGTGGAGCCAATGCCACCCATGATAAAATGGATGATTACACGACTGGTTGAATGGAGCATAATTCCAGTCATAATTAACATTTATGAAGAAGGGGATTGTATCCCTCCACATATTGACCATCATGACTTTGTTCGTCCGTTCTGTATAGTCTCTTTCATATCAGAGAGCAGTATGCTATTTGGCACAGATATAGTCATATTCGGTCCAGGTGAATTCCAATGATCTGTTGAGATTTCGTTACCAAGAGGATCCGTCCTGATTCTGAAAGGAAATGGTGCCGACATAGCAAAACATTGCATTCCGGGAATTTGACACCGTCGAGTGTCGATAACTTTCAGAAGAATGAGTGACGACAAAATCCCATATGGATTTCAGCCAGATCTGGAGCTTGAACAGTTACAGCCATATGAGTTATAAACTCGTTGCACCACTAGGCTATCTCAAAACAACAGCCTAGAAGGTCAGCTTGTTTAGAAACTCATAATACAGCTTTCAAGAAGATCTTCTACTGACAGACATACAGATGTATAAATATGCAGCCAGCGATATGAGGACAGTTTATTTTGTACTTTATATTATGTACTCATAGATGTACCAGTTATGCGAATAGCATAATGTACTTTTCATCTTTTGAGATATATACATGATATATTGTAAAAATAACTTTATGAATCAATAACAGAATTTTACAACA
>JXCR01086037.1:67810-117037 GCA_002079205.1 Phalaenopsis hybrid cultivar | reverse complement strand
CTACAATACTTTGGCCATATAACTAACCCCAGCACTTTCTTTTGCAAAGTTGCTGCAATGACCCACCCAACGCTAACATTCACCTGTAACCTGCCAACAAGCCGCGAGGCCCGCAACATTGCTACTACCATCAAGTTTGGAACAGGATTTGAAGATCTCGAAGTCACCCTTGGGAAAGCTCCTTTTGTTGTTGTGAAAGTGGCTGTTCCATAAGTACAAGAGCCTGCTGCTGAATTCAACTTGAACTCCCTTGATGACTTTTCTATTCACAAGAAAATTAAGACCTCTGCTACTGTCGCCATAACACCAACAAAGACAGTTGTCCCCGCTACTAAGGGAAAAGAAATCGTGATAAAAGAAAATTCGATCGAAGGGTTAGAGTTGTCCCCGCTACTAAGGGAAAAGAAATCGTGATAATAGAAAATCCGACTGAAGAGTTAGGTGCCTTACCTTCAACTTTCAAAATCGGATCAAGTTCGAAGACTATACCATTGACCCGGTCTCAGAGAATAAACCGCAACAGGAAAGCCCGAAAAGCAACTAAAATTCAGATACCTGAGAAAATACCTACTGGAGAGAAACCTCATCAGAAGGAAGAAGAATTACCAGAAATCTATCCACTGCTGAGAAGAGACAAATTCTATCCTCTTATGAATACCGATGAATACAAAGATGCCGAAAAGATTGTTGTTACTCTGTCAATCTCTCGTAAACAANTAACACCAACAAAGACAGTTGTCCCCGCTACTAAGGGAAAAGAAATCGTGATAATAGAAAATCTGACTGAAGAGTTAGGTGCCTTACCTTCAACTTTCGAAATCGGATCAAGTTCGAAGACTATACCATTGACCCGGATCCAGAGAATAAACCGCAATAGGAAAGCCCGAAAAGCAACTAAAATTCAGATACCTGAGAAAATACCTACTGGAGAGAAACCTCATCAGAAGGAAGAAGAATTACCAGAAATCTATCCACTGCTGAGAAGAGACAAATTCTATCCTCTTATGAATACTGATGAATACAAAGATGCCGAAAAGATTGTTGTTACTCTGTCAATCTCTCGTAAACAGAGTAGGGGAAGGAAGAAATTCCATCCCATATGCTCAAATCAGTACAGTTTTTCAACAATTGGCTATCAAAGAAGGTTGTTCAGTCCATGAGTTACTCAGACGAATGGGACACGCAATATCTCCTTGAATGAAAGAAGAGATTCTGAGGGATATTGNCGGATCCGTGACATCCTCTAGTGTTTCCTCCTTTGGACTCCAAAAAAAATGTTCCAAATTTGAACCAATCCCATTTCACACATCTATTTCTGATATCGTTGAAAAGTCCTATCCTTTTGAAATCCTTGAAGATAATATTTCCTAATTTTTATCAAGAGTTTTCTTAAATGACTTNNTAATTTTTCTTGATTTTATTGAGAGTATTCTTAGGTAACTTTAGTTACCTAAGATGTAATTAACTATAGGGGCTTGCCCATATAGGGAGCTTTTTCCGAACCCAGCATAATATAAAACCTATTTAATTCTAGGGGAACTTGTCGGCCAATACATTGGTTTCGCAGATCAAACGGATGTCATAACTTTCTTTATTTTATTTGATCGAGCCTCACCCTCAATTCTTGTGTTCATCCTTCGGGATATATACAGGAATTGAGGAAAAGCGCTCTTTCATCTAAACTATGAAAATTATGGAGTCAGTGACTTCATCTTTTTCAAAACCCAACTTTTTAAACGTCCTTGCGAAGCGGGCAACGGGATTACAATTCCGATGACCGACAGCTTCTTACGAGCAAACCCCACACCAAAAATAGTGCNTGGAGTCAGTTTGACTTCATCTTTTTCAAAACCCAACTTTTTAAACGTCCTTCCGAAGCAGACAACGGGATTACAATTCCGATGACCGACAGCTTCTTACGAGCAAACCCCACACCAAAAATAATGTCGACATTGTGTTTGATGATCCCGATGTCTAGATAGATGTAAAATGTGATGTATGCAATTATATGCTTACTTTCATTAATAATAAGTCTTACATTGCAACAAAACCAAAAACTTGATCTTTAGCATAAGCTAGGTGAATTCTTAACTTTGAAGAAAATAAAATTACATTTATAATATTTAAATATAAGATACTATGCAAGTATACTATCGTTATCAAGTAATATAAAACTTTTTTATTAAGCCCCAAATATCGAACCCACAAGAAAAACTACATTATGCAACTTACAAAACAAGATAAATTATATAGAAAAATTCTACTTAGCAAAATAATCTTACTTAAACTCTAAATATTAAAATAGGAATGAAGGGTTGATTCTTTTTGTGATTTTTTATAATTTAAAATAAAGTAAGTAATAAAGTAAGCAACTAATTAACTTAACTAAATACTTGCAAGAAGAAGAATATATAAATAAAATATCGTTTTCCTTATTATGAATCAATAACAAATATATGAAATCTGTTGTGGAAGTATTCTAACTGTGCTGTGTCAAATAGGAGCAATAATATTATTTGCCCTTACTTGAGATGCTATAATGGACATTGGCTAATCTATAGTTTGAATAGTCTTGAAGACGGATTAAGTATNATTAAGCCCCAAATATCGAACCCACAAGAAAAACTACATTATGCAACTTACAAAACAAGATAAATTATATAGGAAAATTCTACTTAGCAAAATAATCTTACTTAAACTCTAAATATTAAAATAAGAATGAAGGGTTGATTCTTTTTGTGATTTTTTATAATTTAAAATAAAGTAAGTAATAAAGTAAGCAACTAATTAACTTAACTAAATACTTGCAAGAAGAAGAATATATAAATAAAATATCGTTTTCCTTATTATGAATCAATAACAAACATATGAAATCTGTTGTGGAAGTATTCTAATTGTGTTGTGTCAAATAGGAGCAATAATATTATTTACCCTTACTTGAGATGCTATAATGGACATTGCTAATCTATAGTTTGAATAGTCTTGAAGACGGATTAAGTACGAAATATACAAGCTCTCACTCTAAAGTTCCCTCTTCTCCCTCAACATATCACTCTAAAGTCCTCTAATTCTACACCCTTCAAAGTTTATTTCCCTATTCATTTGTACTCAACCCTGTGAACTACATTTTCATCCATGAAATTAAATGTGATTGATGTTTAGTTCTCCCTCTATAGTAGCCTAGGGTCTAGCCATAAGACCTTCCTATTGACCATTCCTAGAAAACTAGAAATGAACCCTCACCATTAGAAGATCCAAACTCTCCCTTGCTCAACTTGAAGTTTCACGTATTGGTCCTAACCTCTAGCACTTAGTAGGTGGGGTCAGTATGACGATCCCAAAGAGAGTCCTTATAGGATTTCTTGACCATAGGGTTGAATCTGAGTGTTGGTTTGGAGCTACTTCACTCACTACACTCACTATCACCCACAATCACTCACAATCCTAAAACCCAAAATTGTTGACTTTGATCCATTGATCTTTTGGGAGACTTATGTAGATGGTCCCCTAGACCCACTAGCCCTAGGCTATGGTTTAGCTAAAACCAGTACATAGATGACCTAAATGAAGATTTCATTGGTCCATAGCTCATATAGGGTGGTTGGCACCCCAATTCTACCAAAATGTCCAACTTGGCCTTTTGCCCTTAAATCCACCCAAATTACATGAATGCCCTTGAAACACTAATATTGGTCAAATTCCTCAAATTCACCCAAGATACCCATATTTGTTCAAAAATCATTTCAAACCATTTCCAAGTACCTAAATTGCTCAAAACCACCCAAAATTGCAAAAATTACCAAAATAGCCCCNGGTCAAATTCCTCAAATTCACCCAAGATACCCATATTTGTTCAAAAATCATTTCAAACCATTTCCAAGTACCCAAATTGCTCAAAACCACCCAAAATTGCAAAAATTACCAAAATAGCCCCAAATTTAGCAAAATTACAAAAATACCATTGGCACCTCAAACTTTCCCAAGACCTCCAAAATCAGTTAAAATGTCTCAAAAATCAATTTGGACCCTTAAATTTAACCCAATTTGGCCAATTTGACCATTTTGACCAAAGCTCCCCAAATTGCCTTTAAAGACCCAATTACCCCAAATTGACCTCAAATGTCTATCAATTGGGCCTCAATTCCCCTCAATTTCAATTCTAAACTCNAATCAATTTGGACCCTTAAATTTAACCCAATTTGGCCAATTTGACCATTTTGACCAAAGCTCCCCAAATTGCGTTTAAAGACCCAATTACCCCAAATTGACCTCAAATGTCTATCAATTTGGCCTCAATTCCCCTCAATTTCAATTCTAAACTAAAATTTATCTTTAATTTGATCTATCTAAACAAAATTCAAGCCTAATTAGCCCATTCTCTTAGCTAAATTTCTATATAAGTCCAAACCTCAATTTTAGACCTATAACTTAATCTCACTTAATTGAGCCCCATAGCCTACTCAATTTGCCCAAATTTGAATCCTAAACTTTTCATAACACTCTTACACATCAAATTTCACCTTCAATTAGCCTTGTTGAATCCTTAATTCACTTAATTTTAACAAAAGTTCAAAATCGTTAAATTTGCCCCAAATTGGCTGTCTCCAAATTCCACCAAATTGAATGCCCTAACCCAAAAATTGACACCCAATTTATTTTGAAAACTCCTTATGATATTCCTATGGACCATTCTCAACCATAAATTTGGATTTAGCCCAAATTTAGCCCAACCTAGACCCAATTTTAGTCCAACGTGCCTCTAACTTAGCTTTAGACCAACACCTGAAATCAAGTTTGACCGAAATTATACATAAACAATTCACCAAGGCTTGGGACTTCATCTGGAGGTTCATTGGACCCAATCAAAGCTACCACAATCATTTTATTGAGGCCTCCCCTCTCAGATAAAGGTATTGAACTCTAACCCTAAATTGAGCTTGTTTCGACTCTCCATAGTATTTACTGTATTTCATACCATATAAGCCAGNAATCTCACTTAATTGAGCCCCATAGCCTACTCAATTTGCCCAAATTTGAATCCTAAACTTTTCATAACACTCCTACACATCAAATTTCACCTTCAATTAGCCTTGTTGAATCCTTAATTCACTTAATTTTAACACAAGTTCAAAATCGTTAAATTTACCCCAAATTGGCTGTCCCCAAATTCCACCAAATTGAATGCCCTAACCCAAAAATTGACACCCAATTTATTTTGAAAACTCTTTATGATATTCCTATGGACCATTCTCAACCATAAATTTGGACTTAGCCCAAATTTAGCCCAACCTAGACCCAAGTTTAGTCCAACGTGCCTCTAACTTAACTTTAGACCAACACCTGAAATCAAGTTTGATCGAAATTATACATAAACAATTCACCAAGGCTTGGGACTTCATCTGGAGGTTCATTGGACCCAATCAAAGCTACCACAATCATTTTATTGAGGCCTCCCCTCTTAGATAAAGGTATTGAACTCTAGCCCTAAATTGAGCTTGTTTCGACTCTCCATAGTATTTACTGTATTTCATACCATATAAGCCATATAGATATGCTCATCTCGAGTAGATGAAGGTTTAGAAACAAACCTCATGTAATTTGGTTGAGTCTAGCTTTAGATCTTAAGGTTTTAGTGTGAACTGCTCACGGGATAGGTCATCTGGGGATGATAATGGAGAGTCGTCCGATCGCACGTGTATCCAATGGACGGAGGAGATCAAGCCGGACAAACTCTTGGTGCATTAAGCATAGTGCGCGTGGAAGCTGAGGGGGATGGCAGTGTTAAATGGCCGAGCGCCTCGTGTTCTTTTGAATCTGCCTAGGATCCAGTCAGCACTGTGCTGGATAAGTAGAAAAATAGGGATTTTTGAATTATTTTTAATACCCAAACTTCAAAAATCTATATCTTTCTATAGAAAAATCATAAAAAGAAAAGAAAAGTACCCTTTTACACAGTGAACAGAGGAGAATAATGTGGACTAAAAATAAAAATTATTTGACAAGCATGCGATTTTAATGAATTAAATACCCTTTGCGGAATTTCAATTNTGAATTATTTTTAATACCCAAACTTCAAAAATCTATATCTTTCTATAGAAAAATCATAAAAATAAAAGAAAAGTACCCTTTTACACAGTGAACAGAGGAGAATAATGTGGACAAAAAATAAAAATTATTTGACAAGCGTGCGATTTTAATGAATTAAATACCCTTTGCGGAATTTCAATTCTCCATGACTAAATATTGTTCACCATGGCTTGAAACTTTTAGGGTTCATTCTTCATCACAGAGGGGGTGTTTTCTAATTTTTCCAAGGTCGGAGAGTGTCTTTATGCTTCTACCCCTAATTCTCAAGCTAGAGTGACCATTTTGGCTTATTTTAATTATATAAAACAAAATATCACTTGGAAAATTATGAGAATAATTTTAGTAGGTTTCTAGTAGTCAGAGAAGTCTAAGAAAATTTTTTTTGATGCTTTTGATTACCTTGTGAATTTTTATATTTAAATAAATGCAAATATCTTGTATTAATTTATGTAAATTAAATAATTATTAAAAATTGACAAAATCAATCTCGTTTTGCTCNTTCACCATGGCTTGAAACTTTTAGGGTTCATTCTTCATCACAGAGGGGGTGTTTTCTAATTTTTCCAAGGTCAGAGAGCGTCTTTATACTTCTATCCCTAATTCTCAAGCTAGAGTGACCATTTTGGCTTATTTTAATTATATAAAACAAAATATCACTTGGAAAATTATGAGAATAATTTTAGTAGGTTTCTAGTAGTCAAAGAAGTCTAAGAAAATTTTTTTTGATGCTTTGGATTACCTTGTGAATTTTTATATTTAAATAAATGAAAATATCTTGTATTAATTTATGTAAATTAAATAATTATTAAAAATTGACAAAAATCAATCTCGTTTTGCTTATAAAAATCATGTTTATTCACCGTCAAAATTTAAAAATTATTTGATTGAATTCAAGTATTCAAATGGATTTACTAAGAAACCTTATATTATTGTACAAAAACATCAAAAATAAATTAAATACACNTCACCGTCAAAATTTAAAAATTATTTGATTGAATTCAAGTATTCAAATGGATTTACTAAGAAACCTTATATTTTTGTACAAAAATATCAAAAATAAATTAAATATAATTAGGAAAATTATGAAAAGTGGTTTTTTAAGTTCATTGTGATCAGAGGCACTTAAGAAAAATAAATGTTATATTTGGTGAAAAACTTTATTTTTGAGCCTTATTTTGGATTTAAATAATTAAAATAATTAAAAATATCAAAAATACCAAATACTTGAAAATGTTCCCAATTATTCTCTGATCACTTGTGACTCATTAAAATATTTTTCCCAATTTTCCATAAATTAAACATAATTTTCCTTTTTTTCCCATTAAAGTAATTATAATAAATTAATTCAGAAGACCATGAAATTTTGCCTAAGTATTTCTCTGACCTAAGAAAACCTTTAATCAAGGGAAAATGGGTAATTTTGATACCTAAGAAAACCTTTAAGTATTTATCTGACCTATGAAAACCTTTAATCAATGTTGTAATTTTAGACTTTGGTGCCTTAATTAAAATTTAGGATTAACTAAAGGAAAATGGATAATTATGATCTTAATAAACATGTTTGGATGATTGAAATAAAATGGGATTAAAAGGTAGAAACTCACCAACCACCCTTGCACAACATCAACAAAATGATAATCCTCCTAATTTCACGACTTGGAAATCAATTAAGATCAGACGATTCTTAAGTTGTTGGCTTATGCTATGAAGATGATAATTTACTTGCCTTAAGCCCAAAGTTGAGGATAATTTGACCATTTGCTAAGAATACATATCACTTGAAATAAAAATTTTATAATCACCTTTTAACCTATCATGATTGTTAAAGGCTTAGTAGTAACCTAGGCTCAATGTATAAGCTCAATTGATCAGATTTAGAAGATAACATAATAGGTGATTAACATCATTAAAAACAATAAGTTTGACCTTAATTGTGGGAACCATATACTTAAAATCTATTTTTCACTTCTTCTAGAGGNGACCATTGATGAGAAAGAGTTCACTTGGGATAGGCTTGTCAAATGCTGGTTGTTCTGGCAGAAGAGAAAGTATTCTACTATTCCTTTTACTTATGCTTGGTTCATCTGGATGGAAAGAAACAAGGTCAAGTTTGAAGAAGCTAATCCAAATGTTGGGAAAATTGCTAGAAATTGTNTTTGAATCAGTTGACCATTGATGAGAAAGAGTTCACTTGGGATAGGCTTGTCAAATGCTGGTTGTTCTGGCATAAGAGAAAGTATGCTACTATTCCTTTTACTATTGCTTGGTTCATCTGGATGGAAAGAAAAAAGGTCAAGTTTGAAGAAGCTAATCCAAATGTTGGGAAAATTGCTAGAAATTGATTATCTTATCTTCATAAGATGATTAACTGGAAAAGATTTCCTAACATCTCCAACTCCTCTCCACTTATCAATTCTGAACATATTCAAGTTATCAGAGTCTACTAGAAAACCCCAAAACATCTCANGAAATTGTTTATCTTATCTTCATAAGATGATTAACTGGAAAAGATTTCCTAACATCTCCAACTCCTCTCCACCTATCAATTCTGAACCTATTCAAGTTATCAGAGTCTACTAGAAAACCCCAAAACATCTCTTTGTGAAGATTAACACTGATGGAAGCTTTACAAAAAATGCAGCTGGAGTGGGAGGTATTTACATAAATCATTTGCGTAAGTGCCTGCTATATTTCTACACCCCAGTTATGGCCAATGATGCTACTGAGATTGAACTCATTGTTGTGTATTGGGCAATCAATCTTGCCACTAAGGCTAATTGGAATATGATTTGGCTGGAAGTGAAGTCTGCTGTAATTATTCACCATTTAAATCTTGAGGATGGGGCTCCCTGACATCACTCATACTCGCTAAANCCCAGTTATGGCCAATGATGCTACTGAGATTGAACTCATTGTTGTGTATTGGGCAATCAATCTTGCCACTAATGCTAATTGGAATATGATTTGGCTGGAAGTGGAGTCTGCTATAATTATTCACCATTTAAATCTTTAGGATGGGGCTCCCTGACATCACTCATACTGGCTAAGAAAAATCAGAGATCTTAGTAGCAAGTTACAAATCCATTTCACTTTCATCTATAGGGAAGGAAATCAGCCTGCAAACTGGTTGGTCCAGCTTGGATCACATTCTAAAAAGACTGAGGTTGTTGTTAACCCTCCACCAGCTCTCCAATATCTGTTGCAAGGAGATATTCTATAAGTTCCCCACTTCAGAATTGACTATAAGGACACATGACTACAATTGGTGCAGATGAAACTTTACATTCATTTTCTTTCTTTGTTGAGTCATTGTAGTTTCCTTTTTTCGGGGGTGTCCCCTAACCTTTTTTGGGGGAGTTCTTAGGTTCTTCTCTTGAACCATAAAAAGAGTCCCCAGTTTCCTCTCTGATGTCTGTCTAGTTTATTACTTCAACATGTAGGGAGTCATAAGCAACTCCTTCATCAATATATATATATATATATATATATATATATATATGTAAATTAAATGCCATTTTGAAACGGGCAACTCCCCCAACCCAAAAATAGTGCCGACAGCTCTTGGTGACTCCGCTGGGAAAAAGCTTCTCTCTCAATTTAAATCAGGAAGTCCATGTCCCTCTTGGAGCAAATTACCTTTCTTCCTCTGGCATGCTTTACCCATTTCTCTCTTGGGTGAGTACGGTCAGCTCTTTTGGACTTCAGGACTGTCTGTTAAATCATCGTTAAATGGAGAGGTTCAGGAGTTCATTAAGGACATTTCAATCTTCGTGTGAGGTTAGACCCCCAAAAGGTGTGTTGGTAGACTAATTCCACCTGGGCATTATGCATTGTAAAGTTGGTCCCGCACTGGGTCCAGAACTGCACTTTTCTTCCTTCTGAGTTTGATTTGCTATTTTGCAAATTAAATCGAGTTGGGCCGTGCTGCGCGTGATCTTTAATTTTCCTTATATTAATTAAAATTTTCTACTTTCAAACTAGTTTTACTATAATTTTAAAATCTCCACAAATTAAATAAAGACTTACCCGATCCACAGATTGACCACTGTTAATTTTTAGTGCTCGCACTAAAATTACAAAGTATTGGCCAAATAGCTAATCCTAGAACTTTCTTTTTTTTGAAGTTGTTCCAATGGCGTTACTAATGCTCACTTTTTCCTGCAACCTGCCAACAAGCCACAATGCTCATAATGTCGCTCCCACCATCAAGTTTGAAGCGGAAATTTAAGATCTTGAGGTTAATCTTGGGAAAGCCCCATTCGTCATAATGAAAGTCATCACNTCAAGAAATTATAGTGAATGGATAAAATGAATCAGTTCAATTTGTATTATACAAAATAGGAGCATACCTACNTCAAGAAATTATAGTGAATGGATAAAATGAATCAGTTCAATTTGTATTATACAAAATAGGAGCATACCTACTCTTTACCCTTTGGTCCAGGCATAAAAAATGTTGACTAATCCTATGCTTGTTTACTGAATCTGCAGCTAGGCTGGGAGGATTCTGGCTCTCACTTCAGAGCTCCCACGTTCCCCTCACCTTAGGGCTAACNTCAGGGATCGCTTTTGATTGGTATGCCTAATTACCTAACGGATAAGTTAAGACATTTGCTGAGTTAGAACAAATGTTCATGAAGAGATTTGCCGGAGCGCAACATCATGTGCTATTGGAGATCTCGTAGTAGAGAAGCAAAGGCCAAANTTGCAACCTCACTCTATTATTAAAGTGTCCAGTATAAAATTTAATAGATGTACAGCTGATAAAGTCCTATGGTAGACTACTTCACATCAAAGCCTTACCAAAGCANTTAGTCTGTCACTCTAAAATCTCCAATTCTACGCCTGATAATTTTATTTTCTTATTTATTTGCACCCAACTTCCACGGGCTTTGACCTCCCTGAATCTTGGATGTAATCTTCACTTTAGTTGTAAAACTCAACATTTTTTAACAAATCAATTGACCAGATTGAAAGTAAATTAAGATTGAAGTGAAAAGATCATCACAATTTTTTTAACATTTTCGTGGCTCCACCAATTTAAATCACCATTTCACAAATCTCAAGACAAGGAGAAGGACAGAGAAAACTACTCAGATCTCATGGGGAAATANGCTCCACCAATTTAAATCACCATTTCACAAATCTCAAGACAAGGAGAAGGACAGAGAAAACTACTCAGATCTTATGGGGAAATCACTATAAAACGCAGAGTTCATATATAAAAGTAAAGTCATACAACTACAACAAGTAAATAAACTTATCTCTAATTTCTTCCCAAGAAAACTCCTCAAAGTTCCTCTGAATCTTTTCCTTTTGTTACAACACACAAAAATCCTCTTCGAAGCGGCAAGGAGGAAGAAATCTCTCACTTTCCCTCCACTCTTAAAATCTCTCAAAGAATTCCTTACAATTTAGACACTGTAGTAAATTCTCTATACACTAATGGAACCTCTCTAACCTTCAGGACATTTCTAACATCCAGGACCTCCTCTATTTTTGACCAAAATCTTCTTTCAAAGTTGTGGATGAGTTTCCCCAAGAGTTACTTAAGCACTCATCCAAAATTTATCCTCATCCAATGCTTTGTTGGACATAACCGCTGAGCTCGCCGTGGGCAGGACTTCTAAGGGAATTAAATATGAAGTCACAGGAAAAGTCCGACGTTGGCGCCGTTGGGCTCTCCGTCGGCGCCCTAGTTCAAATATTCACATTTTGGTCTTTTTTCGCTCCAAATTTGGTCTTTTTTCGCTCCAAATTTGCTCTTTTTTGCATGTTTTTGCTCCAATTACCCTAATTCATCATTCCTGCACAAAACATCAAAAATACCTTTCTTTAAAGTGCAATATCATAAAAAATAATGTAAAAAATGTATGAAAATCTCAACATATTTTTCTTTGGTCAAGCCGCTGCATCTGCGCATGACACTCAACCTCTCTCAAAAAGAATATCGTAAATGATCTGCGTAGGGTTATTTTCTTAAGGGATGAACAAATCAACAAAATGGAGAAAAAAATGGAAGAAATGGCTGCTGCCATGACTGTCATGGCCAAAATTCAAGGATAGTCTCAACCACCACAGTTTGCCTCTCCAAAAGTCAATTAACTGGAGATTATACACATCATAGATGAAAGGTGAAAAGTCACCTCAGCCAATAGAAATGACCAACAAAAAAAATAATCTCTATCAAGCACCATGTCAAAAAANATTACCGTATCTCGTCTGCACCATGGGAAGCATACTTCTTTTTGACATGTCAATGTTCCTACCGAGACACTCTGTATCAAGACATCACCGTCAAAGAAAAGGGTATGGATACCCAAGGTTCCCATATCGATACGGTCCACCAAGCTTATAGGGCAAGATCATGGAATAAAGCTAGGGTCTGAAGTACACGACATTGTCACAACAATTGCTAGCGAAATGGAGAAATAAGTGGAGGATATCCAGCCAAGCCTTTCAGATCTCAAGATGCTACAAGAATCGATAATTGAAGAAAAGGTCGAAAAGCTCAGGGTCAACATTTCAGAGCTAGCCCAAGAACATGGAGTGTTCATTGACGATGATGATGATGATGAAGATTTTGACTTTAATGATTACTTCAAGGAAGATTTCATGGATATCCATGTCATCGAGACCAGAGCGGTGACAGCGAATTTATATATGCTTAAAAATATAACTAATTAATACTGGTGCTAAAAGATTTAATTCCTCAGNATATATATATATATATATATATATATATATATGTAAATTAAATGCCATTTTGAAACGGGCAACTCCCCCAACTCAAAAATAGTGCCGACAGCTCTTGGTGGCTCCGCTGGGAAAAAGCTTCTCTCTCAATTTAAATCAGGAAATATTATCTTCATATATTTTTAATGTGTCCATGTCCCTCTTAGAGCAAATTACCTTTCTTCCTCTGGCATGCTTTACCCATTTCTCTCTTGGGTGAGTACGTTCAGCTCTTTTGGACTTCAGGACTGTCTGTTAAATCACCGTTAAATGGAGAGGTTCAGGAGTTCATTAAGGACATTTTAATCTTCGTGTGAGGTTAGACCCCCAAAAGGTGTGTTGGTAGACTAATTCCACCTGGGCATTATGCATTGTAAAGTTGGTCCCGCACTGGGTCCAGAACTGCACTTTTCTTCCTTCCGATTTTGATTTGCTATTTTGCAAATTAAATCGAGTTGTGTCGTGCTGCGCGTGATCTTTAATTTTCCTTATATTAATTAAAATTTTCTACTTTCAAACTAGTTTTACTATAATTTTAAAATCTCCACAAATTAAATAAAGACTTACCCGGTCCACAGATTGAACACTGTTAATTTTTAGTGCTCGCACTAAAATTACGAAGTATTGGCCAAATAGCTAACCCTAGAGCTTTCTTTTTTTTGAAATTGTTCCAATGGCGTTACTAATGCTCACTTTTTCCTGCAACCTGCCTACAAGCCACGATGCTCATAATGTCGCTCCCACCATCAAGTTTGAAGCAGAAATTTAAGATCTTGAGGTCAATCTTGGGAAAGCCCCATTCGTCATAATGAAAGTCATCAGNTCAGGGATCGCTTTTGATTGGTATGCCTAATTACCTAACGGATAAGTTAAGACATTTGCTGAGTTAGAACAATTGTTCATGAAGAGATTTGCCGGAGCGCAACATCATGTGTCTATTAGAGATCTCGTAGTAGAGAAGCAAAGGCCAATCGAGATTTTAGTGAACTCTATTTTGAGGTGAAGAAACCTTAGCATGAAATGTGAACCTCAGCTACAGGAACATCACGTGATTGAGATATTAATCAAAAGTGTCAATAGGCTAGTAGCTTTCATGCTCAAGGGACTCACCATTAAATCCTTTAAAAAGCTAATCAACAAAGCTAGTAATCTTCAAGAAGAAGTCAAACATATGGATTCTCATGAGAAGTTTGAGAAATCCAAGATGACCAAAGTTTTTGAAAAGAAGTCAAGAACAGTGGTAATAATCGATAAACAACCAATGAAGGTACATGCAAAAAATTCTCGTCAGCCATCATCGCAGCAAGCTTAACAATAGACACAACAATATGGACAGTCTAGCCAGCAATCGCCTATAGGAGGATCATATCAAATAGAGAATAATAAAATGTCCATTGCAAAACGTAGGAAAGTGGTATATTCCTTTAAAGATGAAGCCATAACCAAAATGTTCAGAAGCCTCATGAAAAAGCCTAAAGAAGGTTCAACCAAATTATTGCTCTCATTTCAAATNGAAATCAAGTCGAGTTCAAGGACCACACTAATAACCCGAACCCAAAGGAGAAACCACATTCATAAGGTTCGATGGGCTACTGAAGCCCAAATTTCTAATGAAGTACCTGTTGGTGAAGTTCCTCTCCAACACAAGTCACGATTACCGGAGACCTATCTACTTGTGCAAGAGAGTAGGTTCTATCCCTTAATGGATACTAAGAGGTACGAAAGTATCCAGAAGATCGCCACTACTTTACCACCACTTTATGGACATGGTGTGGAGAAGAAGAAGCATGCTGCGATCACCCTAGTCAGTTCAGTTTTCTAGAGACTAACTGCCAAAGAAGTTTGTTCAGTTGGTGAGTTACTCAAATGAGTGGGATGTGTAGTATCCCCTCGCATGAAGAAAAAAATTTAAAAGGTCGTCAGATCTGAAAGATGCTCCAAAAAATCAACTGAAGCCTTGCTTGTCCGCATTCCCATTTGGTTTTGCCTGAGGAGCAGAGTTGATACCACCATTGTTACCACCAATTCTACTGCCACTAGACCCACAGGACGTCCACCAGTTAAGTCGCGACTTGGTCCAAGAATTCTACCAACTATCGGTCACAAGGATGTTCTTAAAATCCCAAAGGATAAGATGAAGAGGTTACCCATTACCGTATCTCGTCTGCACCATGGGAAGCATACTTCTTTTTGACATGTCAATGTTCCTACCGAGACACTCCGTATCAAGACATCACCGTCAAAGAAAAGGGTATGGATACCCAAGGTTCCCGTATCGATACGGTCCACCAAGCTTATAGGGCAAGATCATGGAATAAAGCTAGGGTCTGAAGTACACGACATTGTCACAACAATTGCTAGCGAAATGGAGAAATAAGTGGAGGATATCCAGCCAAGCCTTTCAGATCTCAAGTTGCTACAAGAATCGATAATTGAAGAAAAGGTCGAAAAGCTCAGGGTCAACATTTCAGAGTTAGCCCAAGAACATGGAGTGTTCATTGACAATGATGATGATGATGAAGATTTTGACTTTAATGATTACTTCGAGGAAGATTTCATGGATATCCATGTCATCGAGACCAGAGCGGTGACAGCGACTTTATATATGCTTAAAAATATAAGTAATTAATACTGGTGCTAAAAGATTTAATTCCTCAANCAATTTAGACACTCTAGTAAATTCTCTATACACTAATGGAACCTCTCTAACCTTCAGGACATTTCTAACATCCAAGACCTCTATTTTTGACCAAAATCTTCTTTTAAAGTTGTGGATGAGTTTCCCCAAGAGTTACTTAAGCACTCATCCAAAATTTATCCTCATCCAATGCTTTGTTGGACATAACCGCTGAGCTCGCCGTGGGCAGGACTTCGAAGGGAATTAAATATGAAGTCACGGGAAAAGTCCGACGTCGGCGTCGTTGGGCTCTCCGTCGGCGCCCTAGTTCAAATATTCACATTTTGGTCTTTTTTCGCTCCAAATTTGCTCCTTTTTGCATGTTTTTGCTCCAATTACCCTAATTCATCATTCTTGCAACAAAACATCAAAAATACCTTTCTTTAAAGTGCAATATCATAAAAATTAATGTAAAAAATGTATGAAAATCTCAACATATTTTTCTTTGGTCAAGCCGCTGCATCTGTGCATGACACTCAACCTCTCTCAAAAAGAATATCGTAAATGATCTGCGTAGGGTTGTTTTCTTAAGGGATGAACAAATCAACAAAATGGAGAAAAGAATGGAAGAAATGGCTGCTACCATGACCGTCATGGCCACAATTCAAGGATAGTCTCAACCACCACAGTTTGCCTCTCCAAAAGTCAATTAACTGGAGATTATACACATCATAGATGAAAGGTGAAAAGTCACCTCAACCAATAGAAATGACCAAAAAAAAAGAATCTCTATCAAGCACCATGTCAAAAAGGAAATATAAGTAAACGATCGAGCAAGTTCGGGAGGCCTTAACCCAATCTAAGGGTGGTGCATTGATTTTAAAGGGTAGACCTTACCCGGAGGAGTTCGATACTGTACCCTACCATAAGGGTTTTGTGTCGGCCAAACTTAAGATATTTTACGGGAGCGGAAATCCTAGAAAACATATAGCACATTTTCAAGCCAATTGTGGTAATATTGGAGGTAACGAAGCTTTGCTCTTTAGATAGTTTGTCAGCAGCCTTTCAGGGATCGCTTTTGATTGGTATGCCTAATTACCTAACGGATAAGTTAAGACATTTGCTGAGTTAGAACAATTGTTCATGAAGAGATTTGCCGGAGCGCAACATCATGTGTCTATTAGAGATCTCGTAGTAGAGAAGCAAAGGCCAATCGAGATTTTAGTGAACTCTATTTTGAGGTGAAGAAACCTTAGCATGAAATGTGAACCTCAGCTACAGGAACATCACGTGATTGAGATATTAATCAAAAGTGTCAATAGGCTAGTAGCTTTCATGCTCAAGGGACTCACCATTAAATCCTTTAAAAAGCTAATCAACAAAGCTAGTAATCTTCAAGAAGAAGTCAAACATATGGATTCTCATGAGAAGTTTGAGAAATCCAAGATGACCAAAGTTTTTGAAAAGAAGTCAAGAACAGTGGTAATAATTGATAAACAACCAATGAAGGTACATGCAGAAAATTCTCGTCAGCCGTCATCGCAGCAAGCATAACAATAGACACAACAATATGGACAGTCTAGCCAGCAATCGCCTATAGGAGGATCATACCAAATAGAGAATAAGAAAATGTCCATTGCAAAACATAGGAAAGTGGTATATTCCTTTAAAGATGAAGCCATAACCAAAATGTTCAGAAGCCTCATGAAAAAGCCTCAAGAAGGTTCAACCAAATTATTGGTCGCATTTCAAAANCGAAATAGAGCAGCAAGTCATTGTTGAGGTGAAGAAGTTAATAGACGCTAACGTTTTAAAAGAAGAGCAATAACCCACGCAGTTAGCTAATATTGTACTTGTTAAGAAAAAAAATGGACAAATTCATGTATGTGTTGACTTTAGGGATCTAAGAAAAGTATGTCCAAAGGATGAATTTCCCTTGCCAATACCAGAAATGATGATGGATATTGCTTTGACACACGAGATTTTCTCTTTCATGGATGAATCGTCGGGATACAACAAAATCAAGATGGCTCCCGAGGGCGCAACGCTTACAGCATTCAGAACACTGATTGGGATCTTTTGCTACACAGTGATACCATTTGGATTAAAGAATGCTGGAGCAACATATTAACAAGCTATGACAAAGATTTTTGATGATCCCATTCACAACCAAGTGGAATGATACATGGATGATTTGTTCATCAAAAGAAAACAAAAAATAGATCATTTTTACAATTTAAGGACCGTGTTCGAACGGTTACGGCGATATGACCTTAAGATGATCCCTTAAAGTGCACCTTTGGCGTTATCTCTGGGAAATTTCTAGGATTCACTATCCACAATCAGGGAATTGAGATCGACCCGAATAAGATTAAAGCTATCTTGGAAATGCCTCCTCCCAAAACATTGAAACAACTACGTTCCTTCCAAGGAAAGTTGACATATCTGAGACGCTTTATTTCTAATCTTTCAGGTAGGTGTTAGCCCTTCTCAACATTAATTAAAAATGATGCCAAATTTGTTTGAGAAGAAAAATGCCAGCGGGCCTTTAAGGACGTTAAGCGATACTTAATGTCACCTCCTATTTTGCAGCCCCTATCCCGAGAAAACTGTTGATACTTTATACCAAGGCCTTGAATGACCCTTATGGATCCCTCTTAGCACAAGTCAATGACGACAGTAAGGAAAATGCTGTCTACTACTTGAGTCATCGTCTAATATCGATGGAGATAAGGTATCTGCATATTGAGAAGCATTGTCTAGCATTAATTTTCTCCACTCAAAAACTAAGACATTAGATGTTTTCTCATAAAATTACCCTAATCTCAAAAGTTAATCAATTATAATATTTTATTACCCGACCAACACTCTCTGGACATCAAGCAAGATGGTCGATGATTTTTTTGCAATTCAATATAACTTTTATTCCCCTTCGTACTATCAAGGGACAAATTTTAGAAGATTTTCTTGCTGCACACCCATTGCCAGCTGGGTCCCCTCTTAATGATGAATTACCAAATTAACAAATATTACAAATGGAATTCTCATGTACTTTGACAGAGCTTCATCGGCTAGAAAAGATAAAGGACCAGACACAGTTATATTGGGCAAAGCAGGGATTAGTTTGATCTTTATCACGCCAGATAAGCATACGTTGAGGTTCTCATAACATCTGATAGAGCCATGCACAAACAACGAAGCAGAGTATGAAACCTTAATCACCGGAATGGAGTTGGCAGTCTCGATGGATATAACAGATTTTGTCATCTATGGTGACTCTCAACTTATCATCCATCAAGTCACCATACAGTATAAGAGTTTAAAGCTAAGGCTAACAGAATACCATTGGTACACAATGAAGCTGCTGGAGTAGATTCCTAGTGTAACTTTCTACCAGATTCCTCAGCGAGATAATGCCCAAGCTGCGCTCTAGCAAAACTTAAAAAGAATTAGCATGTCCTCGAGTGGATTCCATTGACATTACGGTACAAGGAAGATAGTTTTGTCTCAAATTGACCTTAAAAATCTATACAAGCTTGTAAAAGAAGAAGAAATGATAATTGTGGTTGCTGATATCAACGAAGATTGGTGTAAGATATTAATAGAATCTTTACAAACTGGAAAGCTGCTAGAGGAAAAGTCAGCAGCACACCACATCACAAGAAGGGCTATGTCATACGCTTTAGTAGGCAATGTCCTCTACAGAAGATCATTTGATCAGAAGTAGTTACGATGTCTAGGAAAAATAGAAGCACAAAATATTGTCAAAGAAGTACATACCATATTATGTGGTGTTCACCAGTCAGGGCCAAATATGAAAATGAAGATTAAGAGACTCAGATAATGTTGGGCAGTAATGACATCCAACTACTTGGATACAGTCAGAAGATGTCACCAATGCCAAGTGCATGGGATGGTCTTGCACCAACATCCAAATGAGCTACACCCAACTGTCACTTTGTGGCCATTCGAGTGTTGGGTCATGGACATAATAGGACTGATAGACCCTCCATACTTCAAAAGACACAAATTTATACTCGCTTCTATAGATTACTTTTCCAAATGGGCAGAGGCAGTGCATTTACGAGAGGTTACAACACGTCCTTCAATTTTTCAAAAGCCAAGTCATCTATCATTTTGGAGTTCCACAGAGAATAATTTCCGACAATGGGATAGCCTTTAAAAGCACAAAAATCAATAATTTCATCAAACAACACAAGATAGATTGAAGGTACTCTACAATTTACTATCCAAGGGAAAATGGCTTAGACGAAGCCTTCAACAAAACACTGGTCAAGATTTTGACGAAGATAATGGATGAAAACAAAAGAGATTGGCATAAAAGATTGCTAGAAGCTTTGTGGGCCAATCGTACAACGTTCAGGACTCCAACTTAGTGTACACCTTGCATGCTCGTGTACGGGTTTGAGGCCTTACTACCGCAAGAGGTTCAAATGCCCTCTCTCAGAGTCGTTGTCGCCAATCAGCTTACAACAAAATAAAGTTCGAAACTCAGACTTGAAGAATTGGAAAGTCTTGAAAGCAAACGACTAGAAGCAAAACAACATTTGGAACTTTACCAAGAGAAAATAATACAAGCTCATACTTATGATCTCGTACTTGTGCTCAAAAGGACAATTCTTGCACGCTGCAAGATAGGTGAAAAATTTGAGCCAACTTGGGAAGGACTATTTTTTGTAGAAAAGGTCTACACAGGAGGAGCCTACCAGCTAGTAGATTTCCAAGGCGAAAGACATTGTGCGAATTGACATTGCTTGAATTGGAATTTTGAAATTTTGATTGTTTTAGGGTTATTTAATTGGCCAAACGTGTGTGACCGAGTCCAAAAATTTTTGTAATAAAATTAACCTTAGTAAAATGAAAACTTTTGAATTTACATACTTCAATTTTCTCTTCCCTACCATTAAAAGTTTGATATTTTACTAAATTAAATAAAAAATATATACAGGTAAATTAATGATCTTCTCACCAATATAACATAAAATTTTTTTTAATAAACACTTTGTTTTGTTCTTGTTCCTACTAAATTTTAGCGCACTAATATTTTTCCTGTCGTCTGTAGAGAGAATGTCAAGACTGAGGCTGATTTTTGCTTTTAAAGATGGCTGGAACCTCANGACCATTTTTTGTAGAAAAGGTCTACACAGGAGGAGCCTACCAGCTAGTAGATTTCCAAGGCGAAAGACATTATGCGAATTGACATTGCTTGAATTGAAATTTTGAAATTTTGATTGTTTTAGGGTTATTTAATTGGCCAAACGTGTGTGACCGGGTCCAAAAATTTTTGTAATAAAATTAACCTTAGTAAAATGAAAACTTTTGAATTTACATACTTCAATTTTCTCTTCCCAACCATTAAAAGTTTGATATTTTACTAAATTAAATAAAAAATATATACAGGTAAATTAATGATCTTCTCACCAATATAACATAAAATTTTTTTTAATAAACACTTTGTTTTGTTCTTGTTCCTACTAAATTTTAGCGCACTAATATTTTTCCTGTCGTCTGTAAAGAGAATGTCAAGACTGAGGCTGATTTTTGCTTTTAAAGATGGCTGGAACCTCGNGAAACACCGGAAGATTCGAGAATGATATCTCAGGAAGAAGAAATTATAGAAGTGAACTTAATGAGTGGGAAAGTATTACTCCCGAGAATAGCTCTGGTAGACAAAGGAAAGCAAATAGCAACTCGAGAAGAGCTACCTCCACGTCCACCAGGGGAAAAACAACATAATCAAGAGAAAATTGGAGGACCATACAAAGTGGATTACAACTTGCTAGCTCATCTTAGGAAGTTGTCGGCCAGATTAAGCATATACTACTTGTTTTCTTTAATCTTGTCAAAGGAGATGAGAAAGTCTCTAAGTACAGCTTTGCTTGAACTAGAAATTTGCTTAGCCTATTTGGCTAGCAAATCCTCAGATGAAGTTTGCTTGTTGAAAGAACAGTCTGGGGTAACCTTCACAGATGAAGACTTGTTGCTCGGTACCGCTGATGATAATTGTCTACTCTATATCTCCATTAACATTAGCAGATTTGTGTTGTCCAGAGTTTTAGTAAATCCTGGATCATCACTCAACTTGATGAGACTGTGAACATTGGCCTATCTAGAAATTGAAGCCCAGGAGCTTAAGACCGATAAAATGATGCTAAAAGGATTCAACCAAAAGGGAGAGGGAGCCCTTGGATCAATTACATTACTTATGAAAGTTGGAGAATTAGTAACAACCGCTAAGTTTCATTTCATCGACACCGAGACCACTTTTAATGGCTGACTGGGTCGACCATGGATTCATGAACACAACATGGTTCTGTCTTCTCTACACTAATGCATTAAGTACTACAAGGAAGGAGGAGAATATTGCATCAAGGGAGATTTACGATCGTTTTCAGTCCATGAAGTTGGCATTCATGAAGATTTCGCCTACTACGCGCCTCCGAAGAAAACTGTCTTCTATTGTGAAATTGTGACAAATAAGAGTGCAGGTTCGAAGGAATTACATTGGTAGGGTGATTCCACTTCACTTCAACAATCTTCCACCGCTCTCTTGCAATAAGTTGGTAAGGGTTCTTTTAGTTCGCGCACCCAAGGTCGAGGCTGAGGATGTGGACTAGCAAGAACCAATTTAGTTGTTGAACGGACTAGACCGACCAGCAACATTGATGATGAAGAATCTTTTGAAGATAAAATAATGATGAAAAAATAGAAGAAACAACAGTACAAGATATCCTTGGAAGATATGGAGAAAAGTAAATATGAAATAATGTATGATCGGATAAACCACTATGTGAACGCCATGACCCTTACTCCGATTCTTCCTCAAAAGTCGAGAGTTTAGAGGTCAATGAAGTCTGTAGCATTGGTTCAAAGCTGATCAAGTTTTATCATACTTCTACTTCTACTAATCTTGAAAATCATGTAAATTTGGATGAGGATTCTAATGAATTAATGGAATTACCTTTTTGTTACTTTTCTCCATTTGTATAAAAGTTAATTCAGTAGGGGCATTTATCAAAAAAAGTGCCAAAAGATAAGTTACAACTTTTTGAAAAATTATGGAATATTAAAAGTCAAACTCCTAACTTAAAGGAAGGTCTCGGATTTGGTACAATAGGATGAGTCGATGATTCAGAATTTTGCATGGTTGTTATTAGTGAATTGGAAGAGGATTGTCTTGATGTGGAGGATGACTCTACTGATCAGCTAATAGAAGACGATCCACCCTAATTTGAAGAAGAAATCAAATTAAAATTGTCGATGAATTGAAGAAAATTAACCTAAGGATGGAGGAGCAGCCCCGACCAAGATTTATAAGTCCTCTACTCAATGATGAAGAATCTTTATAATTTATCAAGTTATTGACCGAATTTAAAGATTGCTTTGCATGGAGTTATGATGAAATGTCAGGTTAGTCAGCAGAGGTTGCGGTTCATAAACTTGAGGTGGACAAAGATATGACTCCAGTAAAATAAGCTCCAAGAAGAATGCGCCTCGAAATAGAGCAGCAAGTCATTGTTGAGGTGAAGAAGTTAATAGACGCTAACGTTTTAAAAGAAGAGCAATAACCCACGCAGTTAGCTAATATTGTACTTGTTAAGAAAAAAAATGGACAAATTCATGTATGTGTTGACTTTAGGGATCTAAGAAAAGTATGTCCAAAGGATGAATTTCCCTTGCCAATACCAGAAATGATGATGGATATTGCTTCGACACACGAGATTTTCTCTTTCATGGATGAATCGTCGGGATACAACCAAATCAAGATGGCCCCCGAGGGCGCAACGCTTACACCATTCAGAACACTAATTGGGATCTTTTGCTACACAGTGATACCATTTGGATTAAAAAATGCTGGAGCAACATATTAACAAGCTATGACAAAGATTTTTGATGATCCCATTCACAACCAAGTGGAATGATACATGGATGATTTGTTCATCAAAAGAAAACAAAAAATAGATCATTTTTACAATTTAAGGACCGTGTTCGAACGGTTACGGCGATATGACCTTAAGATGATCCCTTAAAGTGCACCTTTGGCGTTATCTCCGGGAAATTTCTAGGATTCACTATCCATAATCAGGGAATTGAGATCGACCCGAATAAGATTAAAGCTATCTTGGAAATGCCTCCCCCCAAAACATTGAAACAACTACGTTCCTTCCAAGGAAAGTTGACATATCTGAGACGCTTTATTTTTAATCTCTCAGGTAGGTGTTAGACCTTCTCAACATTAATTAAAAATGATGTCAAATTTGTTTGAGAAGAAAAATGCCAGCGGGCCTTTAAGGACGTTAAGCGATACTTAATGTCACCTCCTGTTTTGCAGCCCCTATCCTGAGAAAACTGTTGATACTTTATACCAAGGCCTTGAATGACCCTTATGGATCCCTCTTAGCTCAAGTCAATGACGACAGTAAGGAAAATGCTCTCTACTACTTGAGTCATCGTCTAATATCGATGGAGATATGGTATCTGCATATTGAGAAGCATTGTCTAGCATTAATTTTCTCCACTCAAAAACTAAGACATTAGATGTTTTCTCATAAAATTACCCTAATTTCAAAAGTTAATCAATTATAATATTTTATTACCCGACCAACACTCTCTAGACATCTAGCAAGATGGTCGATGATTTTTTTGCAATTCAATATAACTTTTATTCCCCTTCGTACTATCAAGGGACAAATTTTAGAAGATTTTCTTGCTGCACACCCATTGCCAGCTGGGTCCCCTCTTAATGATGAATTACCAGATTAACAAATATTACAAATGGAATTCTCATGTACTTTGACAGAGTTTCATCGGCTAGAAAAGATAAAGGACCAGACACAGTTATATTGGGCAAAGCAGGGATTAGTTTGATCTTTATCACGCCAGATAAGCATACGTTGAGGTTCTCATAACATCTGATAGAGCCATGCACAAACAACGAAGCAGAGTATGAAACCTTAATCACCGGAATGGAGTTGGCAGTCTCGATGGATATAACAGATATTGTCATCTATGGTGACTCTCAACTTATCATCCATCAAGTCATCATACAGTATAAGAGTTTAAAGCTAAGGCTAACAGAATACCATTGGTACGCAATGAAGCTGCTGGAGTAGATTCCCAGTGTAACTTTCTATCGGATTCCTTAGCGAGATAATGCCCAAGCTGCGCTCTAGCAAAACTTAAAAAGAATTAGCATGTCCCCGAGTGGATTCCATTGACATTACGGTACAAGGAAGACAGTTTTGTCTCAAATTGACCTTAAAAATCTATACAAGCTTGTAAAAGAAGAAGAAATGATAATTGTGGTTGCTGATATCAACGAAGATTGGTGTAAGATATTAATAGAATCTTTACAAACTGGAAAGCTGCTAGAGGAAAAGTCAGCAGCACACCACATCACAAGAAGGGCTATGTCATACGCTTTAGTAGGCAATGTCATCTACAGAAGATCATTTGATCAGAAGTAGCTACGATGTCTAGGCAAAATAGAAGCACAAAATATTGTCAAAGAAGTACATACCATATTATGTGGTGTTCACCAGTCAGGGCCAAATATGAAAATGAAGATTAAGAGACTCAGATAATGTTGGGCAGTAATGACATCCAACTACTTGGATACAGTCAGAAGATGTCACCAATGCCAAGTGCATGGGATGGTCTTGTACCAATCACTTCGTGGCCATTCGAGTGTTGGGTCATGGACATACTAGGACTGATTGACCCTCCATACTTCAAAAGACACAAATTTATACTCGCTTCTATAGATTACTTTTCCAAATGGGCAGAGGCAGTGCATTTACGAGAGGTTACAACACGTCCTTCAATTTTTCAAAAGCCAAGTCATCTATCATTTTGGAGTTCCACAGAGAATAATTTCCGACAATGGGATAGCCTTTAAAAGCACAAAAATCAATAATTTCATCAAACAACACAAGATAGATTGAAGGTACTCTATAATTTACTATCCAAGGGAAAATGGCTTAGACGAAGCCTTCAACAAAACACTGGTCCAGATTTTGACAAAGATAATGGATGAAAACAAAATNTTGGTATAAGACCCCCTTGAATTGGACACAACATCTAATTCTCTACACACATCTTCGAGAGAGGTGTAAGACCCCCTTGAATGTGACATGACATCCAATTCTCTAGACACATCTTCGAGATAGGTGTAAGACTCCCTTGAATGGAACATGGAATCCTACTCTCAATCTTCAAGTCAGTACCTAAATTCTGACTCTCTTTTCAAGATTGATACCTAAATTTCAATTCTCATCTCGGGGTCAGCACCTAAATAGTGATTCTCATCCTCTAAAAACACTTGAAACTTGATAATTTCAAGCTTACTCTCTAATCCCCAATGAGTGTTCTTACTCCTTGATTTCAATTAGATATGCACTTGCTAATTCCCCAACAGGAACATTTAGCACTCAAATTTTACACTCCTTCTATGTCTGTTGACTTAGGAGTCTGTAATGGTTTTGTTGATTTTTTTGGTAAACACCAATATGCGCGGTGTGCATNGTTGACTTAGGAGTCTGTAATGGTTTTGTTGATTTTTTTGGTAAACACCAATATGCGCGGTGTGCATGCCCAGCACACCACACCTATTAGGGGTCCATTTGTTGACCTCACTTTTGGTTGAGGTTTAATTCTCCCAATTTAGTAGCCTAAGGTCCAGACATAAAACCTTTATGTTGACTATTCCTACAAAACTAGAAAAAAAAAACCTCACCATTAGAAGCTCTGAACTCTTCTTTACTCAATTTGAAGTTCCACATATTTGTCCTAACCTCTAGCACTTACTAGGTGGGGTCATTTTGGGAGATCTCAAGNTGGTTGAGGTTTAATTCTCCCAATTTAGTAGCCTAAGGTCCAGACATAAAACCTTTATGTTGACTATTCCTAGAAAACTAGAAAAAAAAACCTCACCATTAGAAGCTCTGAACTCTTCTTTACTCAACTTGAAGTTCCACATATTTGTCCTAACCTCTAGCACTTACTAGGTGGGGTCATTTTGGGGGATCTCAATGAGAGTCTCTATAGGATTGCTTGACCTAAGGGTTGACTCTAGGTATTGGTCTGGAGTTAGTTCACTCACTACACTCACTATCACTCATAATCACTCACAATCTTAAAACCCAAAATTGTTGACTTTGATCCCTTGATCTTTTCAGAGACTCATGTAGATGGTCCCCTAGACCCACTAGCCCTAGGCTAGGGTTTAGCTAAGACCGGTACCTAGAGGACTTAAATGAGGATTTTATTGGTCCATAGCTCATATAGAGTGGTTGGCACCTCAATTCTACCAAAATGTCTAACTTGGTCTTTTGCCCCTAAATCCACCCAAATTACCTAAGNGGTTGACTCTAGGTATTGGTCTGGAGTTAGTTCACTCACTACACTCACTATCACTCATAATCACTCACAATCCTAAAACCCAAAATTGTTGACTTTGATCCCTTGATCTTTTCAGAGACTCATGTAAATGGTCCCCTAGACCCACTAGCCCTAGGCTTGGGTTTAGCTAAGACCAGTACCTAGAGGACTTAAATGAGAATTTTATTGGTCCATAGCTCATATAGAGTGGTTGGCACCTCAATTCTACCAAAATGTCTAACTTGGTCTTTTGACCCTAAATCCACCCAAATTACCTAAATGCCCTTGAAACCCTAAATTTGGTCAAAATCCTCAAATTCACTCAAAATACCCAAATTTGTTCAAAAAATCATTTCAGCTTATTTCAAAATACCCAAACTTCTCAACACCACCCAAAATTGCAAAATTACAAAAATACCCCAAATTTGAAAAAATTACAAAAATACCCTTGGTACGCCAAACTATTCCAAAGCCTCCAAAATACTTCAAATGTCTCCAAAACCAATTTAAGCCCTTTAATTGAGCCCAATTTAGCCGATTTGGCCATTTTGACCAAAACCCCGCAAATTGCCTTTAAAGCCCCAATTTCTCCAAATTCACCTCAAATGTCCATCAATTTGGCCCCAATTTCCCACAATTTCAATTCTAAACACAAATTCAAATTCCATTTGATCAATACAAACCAAATCCAAGCCTAATTGACCCATGCTTTGAGCTCAATTTGNTCCCACAATTTCAATTCTAAACACAAATTCAAATTCCATTTGATCAATACAAACCAAATCCAAGCCTAATTGGCCCATGCTTTGAGCTCAATTTTNGTACCAACAGGAGGCCTAATCACTGCTAATGACAAGAGACTACCAGATGCACCATTATGAAGGACGCAACACGAAAATTCCAATCATAAAAAACATAGAGCTTTCCTGTGTGAAGAAAGAAGACATTAGAAGGAGTCAGAAAACTTGCTTACCCTTATTCCTAAGAGGAAACTCTATGATCCAGGCATAAGAAAGACCTCTTCCACCTTGCCTACCACAGAGGATGAGTCCAAGCTTGCTACAGAGCTAAAGATACTAAGAGCTTGAAAATGATCTTTGTATCGATTGCCTGACATGCAATGCCGAAGCTCCTACACAGACACCAGCTACAGGGGAATTTGTGGAATGCTCGGACTACAACATCCTCCACCTAGAGCGTTGCAGTACTTTGGAGGAGTACATGTCCACTGATGATGGATTTCAGAGCACTGATCACCTGATGGGGGAGTCATATATTATGTTGGAGACAAAGACAACAATAGCTTAGATTCCCACTGATATTGAAATGAGGGAGCGCCCTCGACAGCCGTCGTTGATCACCATGGCAGAATTTGATAAATTGATTAAAGTGAAGAAATGAGAGTTTTAATTCTATGAAGAAGTTCAAGGAAGATTCATCAACATACTAGAAGGCTTGGAGTTGTACACCAGAGTTTTCTCTGAAAGTGATGAAAGAAAACTCTCGACTGCATCTTTAATCTAAGAGCTAGACGTCAAGTAGGCCTTCTAATGGAAAGAAGCTATTATGCGCCACATAAATGGATGCGTGGAAAAGGAAAGGATCACCATACAATGTGGTTGTTGTTACAACTTCACTAAGGACAGACAAGGACATCCCTCGGGGATTTTGAGATATGATGAGGTGGACCCGATACCTCCCATGATAAAATGGATGATCAAAAAAATCGTTCAATGGAGCATACTTCCAGCTGACTGTATTCCCAACAGATGTATCATCAATATATACGATGAAGGCAACTGCATTCCCTCACATATAGACCATTGTGATTTTGTGAGACCTTTTTGCATGGTCTCTTTCATGAGCAGAAAAAACATTTTATTTGGGAAAGAAATAGATTTCATTAGCCCATGCGAGTTCAGAGGATCCGTAGAGATTCCGCTACCAGTGGGTTCAGTGCTGGTTCTTAACGGAAATGGAGCAGACATCGCCAAACACTACAATCCAGAGGTACGACACTATAAGGTGTCTATAAATTTCTAAAGAATGGATAACTGCAAAATACCATACGGATTCCGGCTAGATCCGGAGCTAGAAGAGCTACTGCCTTGCGAGCTATGAGAGGGTTATACTTCTAAGCACATGCAAAGGGAACTCTTGTCCTGGAGCGTGGTTTAGTAGGTCAACTCGATCAGGTGCTCAACCTACCAAAGATGGACACTCAGGAGACACCTTTTTGTGCTATGTTTTGACACAGCAGATATGATGACATATGTATCATATATGCCCAGCTTGTGATATGTACCCAACATGAGATATTTTTGGATGTACTTTGATGCATTCAACATATTGTACCNTACAATCCAGAGGTACGACACTATAAGGTGTCTATAAATTTCTAAAGAATGGATAACTGCAAAATACCATACTGATTCCGGCTAGATCCGGAGCTAGAAGAGCTACTGCCTTGCAAGCTATGAGAGGGTTATACTTCTAAGCACATGCAAACGGAACTCTTGTCCTGGAGTGTGGTTTAGTAGGTCAACTCGATCAGGTGCTCAACCCACCAAAGATGGACACTCAGGAGACACCTTTTTGTGCTATGTTTTGACACAGCAGATATGATGACATATGTATCATATATGCCAAGCTTGTGATATGTACCTAACATGAGATATTTTTGGATGTACTTTGATGCGTTCAACATATTGTACTTTTTGATGCTTTGGCATGTACTCAATCTGTAACACCTATTGAAGTAGATTAATGAAGTCTCTTTAAGAATTTTTTTCTGTTGGTTCAATTGTCCTTCGGTGCGATGGATAAAAGCCACAGAACCATACGTTGGTTCCAAACTACAATGAATGAAGAACAAAATAATAAAAACTTGATAATAATAAAATTCAAACAAATACTTTTCTTGAAAAATCAACCAACAAAAAAAATTAAATTTTGAAAATATATTTTGATAATTAAATGTTATAAAAAGAACAAGAAAATAAAATAAATTTGTTGAGTTGATTCTCTCGATTTCAAGGTCTCTTACTCTTTGCTCACGCAGCACGACTATCCTTATCTACACTAATTCTCTAAACAATCCCCAAAAATTTCATATTCTGCACAAAACCTTACAAAATTCCACATATCTTTTTCACTAATGTCAACCTTTTCACATGACACACATTTATGAGTTCAACATCATAAACTTCCTAAACTACATTAGGGTCGTTCTCAGAGCCAGTACCGAAACACTATTTTCCTTTACACTACGTCCTGGGTTGGAAATAAACCACGAAGCTTTTCTTCCCAACATAGTGACATCTCTCCGTCACCCTTTTGGTCAGATGTGAGGCATCANGAACAAGAAAATAAAATAAATTTGTTGAGTTGATTCTCTCGATTTCAAGGTCTCTTACTCTTTGCTCACGCATCACGACTATCCTTATCTACACTAATTCTCTAAACAATCCCCAAAAATTTCATATTCTGGACAAAACCTTACAAAATTCCACATATCTTTTTCACTAATGTCAACCTTTTCACATGACACACATTTATGAGTTCAACATCATAAACTTCCTAAACTACATTAGGGTCGTTCTCAGAGCCAGTACCGAAACACTATTTTCCTTTACACTACCTCCTGGGTTGGAAATAAACCACGAAGCTTTTCTTCCCAATATAGTGACATCTCTCCGTCACCCTTTTGGTCAGATGTGAGGCATCTAGCTTCCATTACTAATGGAACACACATCTTTGAGATTGGTATAAGACCCCCTTAAATGGGACACGACATCCAATTCTCTACACACTTCTTTGAGATTGGTATAAGTTCCCCTTGAATGGGACAAAACATCCAATTCTCTACACACATCTTCGATATTGGTATAAGAACCCCTTAAATGGGGCAGAGCATCTGATTCTTTACACACATCTTTGAGATTGGTACAAGACCCTTTTGAATGGGACACAACATCCAATTCTCTACACATATCTTTGAGATTGGCATAACACTACCTTGAATGGGACAAAACATCCAATTCTGACATCCAATTCTCTACACACAACTTTTAGTTTGGTATAATTCCCCCTTGAATGAGACATGACATCTAATTCTCTACACACATCTTCGAGATAGGTGTAAGACTCCCTTGAACGGAACACGACATCCTATTTTCAACCTTTGGAGATTGGTATAAGACCATCTTGAATGGAACACGACATCCAATTCTCTACACATATTTGAGATAGGTGTAAGACTCCCTTAAACGAAACACAACATATTATTCTCAACCTTTCGAGATTGGTATAAGACCCCCTTGAATTGGACACAACATCTAATTCTCTACACACATCTTCGAGAGAGGTGTAAGACTCCCTTGAATGTGACATGACATCCAATTCTCTAGACACATCTTCGAGAGAGGTGTAAGACTCTNTACACACTTCTTTGAGATTGGTATAAGTTCCCCTTGAATGGGACAAAACATCCAATTCTCTACACACATCTTTGATATTGGTATAAGAACCCCTTAAATGGGGCAGAGCATCTGATTCCTTACACACATCTTTGAGATTGGTACAAGACCCTTTTGAATGGGACACAACATCCAATTCTCTACACATATCTTTGAGATTGGCATAACACTACCTTGAATGGGACAAAACATCCAATTCTGACATCCAATTCTCTACACACAACTTTGAGTTTGGTATAATTCCCCCTTGAATGAGACACGACATCTAATTCTCTACAGNGAAACACCGGAAGATTCGAGAATGATATCTCAGGAAGAAGAAATTATAGAAGTGAACTTAATGAGTGGGAAATTATTACTCCCGAGAATAGCTCTGGTAGATAAAGGAAAGCAAATAGCAACTCGAGAAGAGCTACCTCCACCTCCACCAGGGGAAAAACAACATAATCAAGAGAAAATTGGAGGACCATACATAGTGGATTACAACTTGCTAGCTCATCTTAGGAAGTTGTCGACCAGATTAAGCATATACTACTTGTTTTCTTTAATCTTGTTAAAGGAGATGAGAAAGTCTCTAAGTACAGCTTTGCTTGAACTAGAAATTTGCTTAGCCTATTTGGCCAGCAAATCCTCAGATGAAGTTTGCTTGTTGAAAGAACAATCTGGGGTAACCTTCACAGATGAAGACTTGTTGCTCGGTACCGCTGATGATAATTTTCTACTCTATATCTCCATTAACATTAGCAGATTTGTGTTGTCTAGAGTTTTAGTAAATCTTGGATCATCACTCAACTTGATGAGACTGTGAACATTGGCCTATCTAGAAATTGAAGCCCAGGAGCTTAAGACCGATAAAATGATGCTAAAAGGATTCAACCAAAAGGGAGAGAGAGCCCTTAGATCAATTACATTACTTATGAAAGTTGGAGAATTAGTAAAAACCGCTAAGTTTCATTTCATCGACACCGAGACCACTTTTAATGGTTGACTGGGTCGACCATGGATTCATGAACACAACATGGTTTTGTCTTCTCTACACTAATGCATTAAGTACTACAAGGAAGGAGGAGAATATTGCATCAAGGGAGATTTACGATCGTTTTCAGTCCATGAAGTTGGCATTCATGAAGATTTCGCCTACTACGCGCCTCCGAAGAAAACTGTCTTCTATTGTGATATTGTGACAAATAAGAGTGAAGGTTCGAAGGAATTACATTGGCAGGGTGATTCCACTTCACTTCAACAATCTTCCACCGCTCTTTTGCAATAAGTTGGTAAGGGTTCTTTTAGTTCGTGCACCCAAGGTCAAGGCTGAGGATGTGGACTAGCAAGAACCAATTTAGTTGTTGAACGGACTAGACCGACCAGCAACATTGATGATGATGAATCTTTTGAAGATAAAATAATGATGAAAAAATAGAAGAAACAACAGTACGAGATATCCTTGGAAGATATGGAGAAAAGTAAATATGAAATAATGCATGATCGGATAAACCACTATGTGAACGCCATGACCCTTACTCCGATTCTTCCTCAAAAGTCGAGAGTTTAGAGGTCAATGAAGTCTGTAGCATTGGTTCAAAGCTGATCAAGTTTTATCATACTTCTACTTCTACTAATCTTGAAAATCATGTAAATTTGGATGAGGATTCTAATGAATTAATGGAATTTCCTTTTTGTTACTTTTCTCCATTTGTGTAAAAGTTAATTCAGCAGGGGCATTTATCAAAAAAAGTGCCAAAAGATAAGTTACAACTTTTTGAAAAATTATGGAATATTAAAAGTCAAACTCCTAACTTAAAGGAGGGTCTCGGATTTGGTACAATAGGATGAGTCGATGATTCAGAATTTTGCATGGTTGTTACTAGTGAATTGGAAGAGGATTGTCTTGATGTGGAGGATGAGNGTGCCCTAGAAACCCTAAATTTGGTCAAAATCCTCAAATTCACCCAAAATATTCTAGTTTGTTCAAAAAAAAATTTTAAAACTTTTCAAAATACCCAAATTACTTAAAACCACAAAAAAATTCCAAATTTACCAAAATACCACCAAAATTGTCATAATTACAAACACACCCTTGGCACCCCAAACTCTCCAAAACCTACAAAATCACTCCAAATGTCTCCAAAACTATTTTTTGATCCTCCATTTAAACCCAAGTTGGCCGATTTGACCATTTTGACCAAAATCCCCAAATTGCCTTTAAGGGCCCAATTTCACCAAATTCACCTTAAATGTCAATTAATTTGGTTCCAATTTCCCTCAATTTCAATTCTAAACTCAAATTCACCTTTCATATGACCAATCTAAACTAAGCCTAATTGGCCTATGCTTTGAGCTCAATTTTGATCCAAGTCAAACCCGCAATTTTGGCCCTATTTCTTAATCCCATCAAATTGAACCCCATAGCTTTCTCTGTTCNGTACCAACAGGAGGCCTAATCACTGCTAATGACAAGAGACTACCAGATGCACCATTATGAAGGACGCAACACAAAAATTCCAATCATAAAAAACATAGAGCTTTTCTGTGTGAAGAAAGAAGACATTAGAAGGAGTCAGAAAACTTGCTTACCCTTATTCCTAAGGGGAAACTCTATGATCCAGGCATAAGAAAGACCTCTTCCACCTTGCCTACCACAGAGGATGAGTCCAAGCTTGCTACAGAGCTAAAGATACTAAGAGCTTGAAAATGATCTTTGTATCGATTGCCTGACATGCAATGCCGAAGCTCCTACACAGACACCAGCTACAGGGGAATTTGTGGAATGCCCGGACTACAACATCCTCCACCTAGAGCGTTGCAGTACTTTGGAGGAGTACATGTTCACTGATGATGGATTTCAGAGCACTGATCACCTGATGGGGGAGTCATATATTATGTTGGAGACAAAGACAACATAGCTTAGATTCCCGCTGATATTGAAATGAGGGAGCGCCCTCGACAGCCGTCGTTAATCACCATGGCAGAATTTGATAAATTGATTAAAGTGAAGAAATGAGAGTTTTAATTCTATGAAGAAGTTCAAGGAAGATTCATCAACATACTAGAAGGCTTGGAGTTGTACACCAGAGTTTTCTCTGAAAGTGATGAAAGAAAACTCTCGACTGCATCTTTGATCTAAGAGATAGACGTCAAGTAGGCCTTCTAATGGAAAGAACCTATTATGCGCCACATAAATGGATGCGTGGAAAAGGAAAGGATCACCATACACTGTGGTTGCTGTTACAACTTCACTAAGGACAGACAAGGTTATCCCTCGGGGATTTTGAGATACGATGAGGTGGACCCGATACCTCCCATGATAAAATGGATGATCAAAAAAATCGTTCAATGGAGCATACTTCTAGCTGACTGTATTCCCAACAGATGTATCATCAATATATACAATGAAGGCAACTGCATTCCCTCACATATAGACCATTGTGATTTTGTGAGACCTTTTTGCATGGTCTCTTTCATGAGCAGAAGAAACATTTTATTTGGGAAAGAAATAGATTTCATTAGCCCATGCGAGTTCAGAGGATCCGTAGAGATTCCGCTACCAGTGGGTTCAGTGCTGGTTCTTAACGGAAATGGAGCAGACATCGCCAAACACTACAATCCAGAGGTACGACACTATAAGGTGTCTATAAATTTCTAAAGAATGGATAACTGCAAAATACCATACGGATTCCGGCTAGATCCGGAGCTAGAAGAGCTACTGCCTTGCGAGCTATGAGAGGGTTATACTTCTAAGCACATGCAAAGGGAACTCTTGTCCTGGAGCGTGGTTTAGTAGGTCAACTCGATCAGGTGCTCAACCTACCAAAGATGGACACTCAGGAGACACCTTTTTGTGCTATGTTTTGACACAGCAGATATGATGACATATGTATCATATATGCCCAGCTTGTGATATGTACCCAACATGAGATATTTTTGGATGTACTTTGATGCATTCAACATATTGTACCTTTTGATGCTTTGGCATGTACTCAATCTGTAACACCTATTGAAGTAGATTAATGAAGTCTCTTTAAGAATTTTTTTCTGTTGGTTCAATTGTCCTTCGGTGCGATGGATAAAAGCCACAGAACCATACGTTGGTTCCAAACTACAATGAATGAAGAACAAAATAATAAAAACTTGATAATAATAAAATTCAAACAAATACTTTTCTTGAAAAATCAACCAACAAAAAAAATTAAATTTTGAAAATATATTTTGATAATTAAATGTTATAAAAAGAACAAGAAAATAAAATAAATTTGTTGAGTTGATTCTCTCGATTTCAAGGTCTCTTACTCTTTGCTCACGCAGCACGACTATCCTTATCTACACTAATTCTCTAAACAATCCCCAAAAATTTCATATTCTGCACAAAACCTTACAAAATTCCACATATCTTTTTCACTAATGTCAACCTTTTCACATGACACACATTTATGAGTTCAACATCATAAACTTCCTAAACTACATTAGGGTCGTTCTCAGAGCCAGTACCGAAACACTATTTTCCTTTACACTACCTCCTGGGTTGGAAATAAACCACGAAGCTTTTCTTCCCAATATAGTGACATCTCTCCGTCACCCTTTTGGTCAGATGTGAGGCATCTAGCTTCCATTACTAATGGAACACACATCTTTGAGATTGGTATAAGACCCCCTTAAATGGGACACGACATCCAATTCTCTACACACTTCTTTGAGATTGGTATAAGTTCCCCTTGAATGGGACAAAACATCCAATTCTCTACACACATCTTCGATATTGGTATAAGAACCCCTTAAATGGGGCAGAGCATCTGATTCTTTACACACATCTTTGAGATTGGTACAAGACCCTTTTGAATGGGACACAACATCCAATTCTCTACACATATCTTTGAGATTGGCATAACACTACCTTGAATGGGACAAAACATCCAATTCTGACATCCAATTCTCTACACACAACTTTTAGTTTGGTATAATTCCCCCTTGAATGAGACATGACATCTAATTCTCTACACACATCTTCGAGATAGGTGTAAGACTCCCTTGAACGGAACACGACATCCTATTTTCAACCTTTGGAGATTGGTATAAGACCATCTTGAATGGAACACGACATCCAATTCTCTACACATATTTGAGATAGGTGTAAGACTCCCTTAAACGAAACACAACATATTATTCTCAACCTTTCGAGATTGGTATAAGACCCCCTTGAATTGGACACAACATCTAATTCTCTACACACATCTTCGAGAGAGGTGTAAGACTCCCTTGAATGTGACATGACATCCAATTCTCTAGACACATCTTCGAGAGAGGTGTAAGACTCTCTTGAATGGAACATGGAATCCTACTCTCAATCTTCAAGTCAGTACCTAAATTCTGACTCTCTTTTCAGGATTGATACCTAAATTTCAATTCTCATCTCGGGGTCAGCACCTAAATAGTGATTCTCATCCTCTAAAAACACTTGAAACTTGATAATTTCAAGCTTACTCTCTAATCCCCAATGAGTGTTCTTACTCCTTGATTTCAATTAGATATGCACTTGCTAATTCCCCAACAGGAACATTTAGCACTCAAATTTTACACTCCTTCTATGTCTGTTGACTTAGGAGTCTGTAATGGTTTTGTTGATTTTTTTGGTAAACACCAATATGCGCGGTGTGCATGCCCAGCACACCACACCTATTAGGGGTCCATTTGTTGACCTCACTTTTGGTTGAGGTTTAATTCTCCCAATTTAGTAGCCTAAGGTCCAGACATAAAACCTTTATGTTGACTATTCCTAGAAAACTAGAAAAAAAAACCTCACCATTAGAAGCTCTGAACTCTTCTTTACTCAACTTGAAGTTCCACATATTTGTCCTAACCTCTAGCACTTACTAGGTGGGGTCATTTTGGGGGATCTCAATGAGAGTCTCTATAGGATTGCTTGACCTAAGGGTTGACTCTAGGTATTGGTCTGGAGTTAGTTCACTCACTACACTCACTATCACTCATAATCACTCACAATCTTAAAACCCAAAATTGTTGACTTTGATCCCTTGATCTTTTCAGAGACTCATGTAGATGGTCCCCTAGACCCACTAGCCCTAGGCTAGGGTTTAGCTAAGACCGGTACCTAGAGGACTTAAATGAGGATTTTATTGGTCCATAGCTCATATAGAGTGGTTGGCACCTCAATTCTACCAAAATGTCTAACTTGGTCTTTTGCCCCTAAATCCACCCAAATTACCTAAGTGCCCTTGAAACCCTAAATTTGGTCAAAATCCTCAAATTCACTCAAAATACCCAAATTTGTTCAAAAAATCATTTCAGCTTATTTCAAAATACCCAAATTTCTCAACACCACCCAAAATTGCAAAATTACAAAAATACCCCAAATTTGAAAAAATTACAAAAATACCCTTGGTACGCCAAACTATTCCAAAGCCTCCAAAATACTTCAAATGTCTCCAAAACCAATTTAAGCCCTTTAATTGAGCCCAATTTAGCCAATTTGGCCATTTTGACCAAAACCCCCCAAATTGCCTTTAAAGCCCCAATTTCTCCAAATTCACCTCAAATGTCCATCAATTTGGCCCCAATTTCCCACAATTTCAATTCTAAACACAAATTCAAATTCCATTTGATCAATACAAACCAAATCCAAGCCTAATTGACCCATGCTTTGAGCTCAATTTGGATCTAATTTAAACCCCCAACTTTAGCCCTGTGACTTAATCTCACTTAATTCAACCCCATAGGCTACTCAATTTGCCCCAATTTGAATCCTAAACTCTTCATGACACTCATACACATCAAATTTGGCCTTCAATTGGCATTGGTGAAGCCTCAACTTCACTTAATTTTAACCCAAGTTCAAAATCCCCAATCTGGCTGTCTCAAAATTCTACCAAATTGAATGCCCTAACCCCAAAATTGACACCCAATTTATTTTGGAAACTCTTTATGATATTTCTATGGACCATTCTCAACCATCAATTTGGACTTAGCCCAACTTTAGCCCAACCTACACCCAAGTTTAGTCCAACATGCCCAAATTGACCAAAATCCCAAAATCNCCAATTTATTTTGGAAACTCTTTATGATATTTCTATGGACCATTCTCAACCATCAATTTGGACTTAGCCCAAATTTAGCCCAACCTACACCCAAGTTTAGTCCAACATGCCCAAATTGACCAAAATCCCAAAATTCTTGAAATTCACTTCCAATTGAACTTAAAATTACTTCAATCCTTCACCAAAAATATTCTTGACAATGATTTAAACAATTTTGATTAATCAATTGAGCTCAAAGTCATAGCTAGCCTAACACAAACCCAACTTTTAGCCATGTTGATCCAAATTGGACGCATGCACCAAAATTGACTTAGCCATCCCAAAGTCGCCAAATTAAGGTTTCCACAACCACTAATCACACCTTATTGACCAGGCTAAACCACCTTAAACAACCNCAAACCCAACTTTTAGCCATGTTGATCCAAATTGGACGCATGCACCAAAATTGACTTAGCCATCCCAAAGTCACCAAATTAAGGTTTCCACAACCACTAAGCACACCTTATTGACCAGGCTAAACCACCTTAAACAACTCATGTAAGCTATGGACCAATGGTTGCTTGATTTAAGGGATCTTAGCCATATTTGGGCGTTATTTGAAAATACTTTGCCATCATCACTTGCCATTGGGAGTTAATCATAATTAACTCTCCCCTGACCTCCGTGAGCCAAGAAGTGATTGAACCTTGGTCAGCCACCTCCTCAGCCAGTAGAAACAGTCAACTAAAGGGAGCCCCAAGGGGCCAAAATCTAAACTGAACATCCATGACTTGGCTCACTCTCATTGGCCATTAAAGCCTTTTTTCCCTCCACCTCAGGAAGCTTTATCACCTAAATACCAGGCCTGAGCAACACCAGGTAGCCATGGCTTTAAATGGAGCTCTCCATGACTAAAGAGATGTGTGCTTGGAACCTTAAGGAAACTCTGCCAAAATCTCACTAGAGCTTCTCCAAACCATCCCAAATGCAATCCCCTTGCTCTCAGCCATTGATAGTCACTTTGTTCACCTCACTTCTGGTTAAAGTTTAGTTTTCCTCTTTAGTAGCCTAAGATCTAGCCATAGGACTTCAATATTGACTATTTNCTCCACCTCAGGAAGCTTTATCACCTAAATACCAGGCCTGAGCAACACCAGGTAGCCATGGCTTTAAATGGACCTCTCCATGACTAAAGAGATGTGTGCTTGGAAACTTAAGGAAACTCTGCCAAAATCTCACTAGAGCTTCTCCAATCCATCCCAAATGCAATCCCCTTGCTCTCAGCCATTGATAGTTACTTTGTTCACCTCACTTTTGGTTAAAGTTTAGTTTTCCTCTTTAGTAGCCTAGGATCTAGCCATAGGACTTTAATTTTGACTATTCCTAGAAAGCCAGAAAGCAACCCTCACCATTAGAAATTCTAAACTTCTCCTTGCTCAACTTGAAGTTCCACAAATTGGTCTTAAACTCTAGCACTTAGTAGGTATCATCAGTATGAGGGAGCTCAAGATGAGCCCCCATTGGATTGATTGAACTTAGGTTTGACTTTAGGTGTTGGTCTGGAGCTTGTTCACTCACTACGCTCATTATCACCTATATTCACTCACAATCCTAAAACTGAAAAATGGTTGACTTGGATTGCTTGATCCTTTGGGAGACTCATGTAGTTGGTCCCCTAAACCCACTAGTCTTAGGCTAGGGTTTAGCTATAACCAGTACATAGAGGAGCCAAATGGGGATTCCATTGGTCCATGGCTCATATATGGTGGTTGACACTCCAATTCTACCAAAATGTCCAATTTGGAGTTTTGCCTCTAAATCCACCCAAATTACCTGAGTGCCCTAGAAACCCTAAATTTGGTCAAAATCCTCAAATTCACCCAAAATATTCTAGTTTGTTCAAAAAAAATTTTAAAACTTTTCAAAATACCTAAATTACTTAAAACCACAAAAAAATTCCAAATTTACCAAAATACCACCAAAATTGCCATAATTACAAACACACCCTTGGCACCCCAAACTCTCCAAAACCTACAAAATCACTCCAAATGTCTCCAAAACTATTTTTTGATCCTCCAATTAAACCCAAGTTGGCCGATTTGACCATTTTGACCAAAATCCCCAAATCGCCTTTAAGGGCCCAATTTCACCAAGTTCACCTTAAATGTCAATTAATTTGGTTCCAATTTCCCTCAATTTCAATTCTAAACTCAAATTTACCTTTCATATGACCAATATAAACTAAGCCTAATTGGCCTATGCTTTGAGCTCAATTTTGATCCAAGTCAAACCCGCAATTTTGGCCCTATTTCTTAATCCCATCAAATTGAACCCCATAGCTTTCTCTGTTCACCACAATTTGATTTCTAAAATCTTCATAACAATCATAAACATGAAATTGAAATTTTAATTGGCCTTGGTGAAGCCTCAATTTTATTTAGTTTCAACCCAAATCCAAAAATCCCCAAATTTTTCAAAAATTGGCCGTCTCCAAATTCCACCAAATGGATGCCTTAACCCTAAAATTGACACCCAATTTATGTTAAAAACTCTTTATGAGATTCCTATAGACCATTTTAAACAATCAATTTGAACCTCACCCAAACTTAGCCCAGTTTAGACACAAGTCTAATCCAACATGCCCAAAATGACCAAAAGCCAAAATTTCTTCAAATTGAGCTTCCAATGGAACTCAAAATCATTTCAATCCATCACCAAAAATCTTCATAACAATCATATACACAACTTTGATCAATAAATTGGGTCCAAATTCATGGTTAGCCTAACCTAAACCCAACTTTTAGCCATTTGGACCCAAATTGGACCCATGCACCAAAATTAACTTATCCATCTCAAAGCCACCAAATTAATGACTCTACAACCACTAATCACACTCTATTGAGNCTTTTAGCCATTTGGACCCAAATTGGACCCATGCACCAAAATTAACTTATCCATCTCAAAGCCACCAAATTAGTGACTCTACAACCACTAATCACACTCTATTGACCAGGATAAACCCCCATTGGACCAGCCATGGTGAGCTATGGACCATTGGATCCCTAAATTAAGGGATTTATGCCCATTTATGGGCCTTAACCAAAAATCTTCCCTATCATCACTTTCCATTGAGGGTAAATTATAATTAACCCTCCCACTGGCTCACCTGACCTCCTGGCCACCTCCCCTGGCCTTGAAACCCAGCCTAGTGGCTAGAAAACACCAAAACTGAGAGCACCAAGAAAAATTTCAAACCTGAACTCACCCACTTGAGATGGCCAATTCTAATAAGCTTAAGCAGTTTAGAATCATCCAGCTAAGCACCATTTTGCACCCCTCAATTGGCCATGACAGTCACCCTAGGACATTTTTATTTAAACCTCACCTCCATGGACAAGAAAGGAGAGCTGAAATTTGCTTAAGGAAACTCTAACAAATTACTCTTAGAGACTCCCTAAGACCTCCTCAATCAAGCCCACCATTTTCCCGCCACTGATCCTCACTGTGGAAGCTCAATTTTGACCTCAAATTTCTGCCAAAACCNCAAGCCTACCATTTTCCCGCCACTGATCCTCACTGTGGAAGCTCAATTTTGACCTCAAATTTCTGCCAAAACTAGGACATAACTCCCCACATCTTTACTGCTCACCAAACTTCAATTACTTGTGCACACACCATTCTCACAATGAGAGAATTTTGTTCACCACAAAAGGCCCCTCTCAAACAGCCTCTAACCCAGATCTAGATCAACATTTAAAATCAAGCTTGATCGAATTCATCCTTAGACAATTCACCAAGGCCTGGTACTTCATCTGAAGGTTCAGTGGGACTAATCAAAGCTACCAAAACCATCTGATTGAGGCCTCCCCTCTCAGACAAAGGTATTGAACTCCAACCCTAAATCGAGCTTGTTTCAACCCTCCATATGTATTTAATGTATTTCATACCATATAAACTATATAGATTGGTTCGTCTTGAGTAGATGAAGGGTTAGGAACTAACCCCACATAATTTGGTTGATTCTAGGCTAAGCTCTTAAGGTTTTAGTGTGAACAACTCATGAGTTAGGTCACTTGGGGATGATAACGAAGAGTCGTCTGATCACGCGTGTATCCAATGGACGAAGGAGATGAAGCCGGATAGATCCATGGTACATAAAGCGCGGAAGCATGGCAGTTGGGGGGATACCAGCATCAAATGGCAAATAGCCGCGTGTTCTTACAGAGTTTCCTAGGATCCAGTCAGCACCACATGGATAAGTAGGAAAATAAAGATTTTTAAATTATTTTAAATGCCTAAACTTCAAAATTCCATATTTCTCTCTAGAAAAATAAAAAAAATAAAAGAAAAATTCCCTCTTACTTAGTGAATAGAGGAGAATAATGTGAACTATAAATAAAAATTATTTTTTCACTCCCTAATTTTTAATTAATTAAATACCCTCTGTGGTATTTTAATTCTCCATGGCTTAAAAAATTTTACGATGGCTTGAAATTTTGAGAGTTTGTTTATCATGACAGAGGCCATATCTTTTGATTTTTCCAAGGTCAGAAGGTACCTCTATGCTTATAACCCTAATTTTCAAGCTAAGTTGACCATTTTAGCTTATTTTAATTATATAAACCAAAATACCACTTAAAAAATTATGAGAATAATTTTAGTAAGTTTCTTGTGGTCAAAGAAATCTAGGAAAAACATTGTGATGCTTTGAATCATTTTGTGAATTTTTTATACTTAGTTAATTGTAAATACCTTATATTAATTGGTGTAAATTAAATATATACCAAAAATGAAAAAATTAATTCCACATTGTTCATAAAAATCATGTCTACCCACTGTAAAAATATCTAAGTTATTTGACTTAGTCTAGGCACTAAAATGGATTTCTTAAGGAAACCTTGCTTTTTGTATAAAAATAGTCTTTATTAAATTAAATATGTTTATAAAAAATATGAAACATGTTTTTCTGAGTTTCTTGTGATCAAAGCCATTTTATAAAAATAAAACCCATTTTTATGAAAATATTTCATTTTTATAATATACTTTGAATTAAAAATAATTAAAATAATCAAAATTTTAAAAAATATAAAAAATGATTTAAATGAGTGGGAATGTCCCCTAATCACTTAGAATTCATTAGGACATTTTTCTTAATTTTTTGTTAGTTAAAAATAAATTCTAAAGGCTTCAAAATGATNCCCATTTTTATGAAAATATTTCATTTTTATAATATACTTTGAATTAAAAATAATTAAAATAATCAAAATTTTTAAAAATATAAAAAATGATTTAATGAGTGGGAATGTCCCCTAATCACTTAGAATTCATTACGACATTTTTCCTAATTTTTGTAAGTTAAAAATAAATTCTAAAGGCTTCAAAATGAATTTTTTCATATTTTCACACTAAAATAATTATATTAAATAAATTAAAAATCACAAAAATATAAAATTTGATTCTCTGAGTTTTCGGAACTAAGATNTTTTTCATATTTTCACACTAAAATAATTATATTAAATAAATTAAAAATCACAAAAATATAAAATTTGATTCTTTGAGTTTTCGGAACTAAGATGAGTCTAATAAAAGTATAAAATAATTTTTGTAATTAAAACACTATTTTCTATTTAAATAAATAATGAAAATTAATCTAAAATTAAATAATAAAAATAGAAATTTGATTAAAAAATCATGAAGTTTTGCGCAAGTGTTTATCTGACCTTAGGAAACCTCTAATAATTTTTCCATAAACATAAATTTTATTTTGGATAATTAAGTAAATTAACTTTTGAAAATCCTATTTTCTAAATTTAAATAGTTATCTAAATTAAATTAAATTTTAAAAATCCACATATTCTCCTCTGATACTTTAATTAATTCATGGATATGACACTCTAACACTCAAATTCATTTGAGTTGTGTTTAGTGAGTTATGAAGTGAAGTACCCCAAGGGAAAAGTGGCAATTTTAGACTTTGATGACTTAATCAGAATTTAGGACTAACTAGNACCTTAGGAAACCTCTAATAATTTTTCCATAAACATAAATTTTATTTTGGATAATTAAGTAAATTAACTTTTGAAAATCCTATTTTCTAAATTTAAATAGTTATCTAAATTAAATTAAATTTTAAAAATCCACATATTCTCCTCTGATACTTTAATTAATTCATGGATATGACACTCTAACACTCAAATTCATTTGAGTTGTGTTTAGTGAGTTATGAAGTGAAGTACCCAAGGGAAAAGTGGTAATTTTAGACTTTGATGACTTAATCAGAATTTAGGACTAACTAANAATCAAAGCTACCAAAACCATCTGATTGAGGCCTCCCCTCTCAGACAAAGGTATTGAACTCCAACCCTAAATTGAGATTGTTTCGACCCTCCATATGTATTTAATGTATTTCATACCATATAAACTATATAGATGGGTTCGTCTTGAGTAGATGAAGGGTTAGGAACTAACCCCACATAATTTGGTTGATTCTAGGCTAAGCTCTTAAGGTTTTAGTGTGAACAACTCATGAGTTAGGTCACTTGGGGATGATAACGGAGAGTCGTCTGATCACGCGTGCATCCAATGGACGAAGGAGATGAAGCCGGACAGATCCATGGTACATAAAGCGCAGAAGCATGGCAGTTGGGGGGATACCAGCATCAAATGGCGAATAGCCGCGTGTTCTTACGGAGTTTCCTAGGATCCAGTCAGCACCACATGGATAAGTAGAAAAATAAAGATTTTTAAATTATTTTAAATGCCTAAACTTCAAAATTCCATATTTTTCTCTAGAAAAATAAAAAAAATAAAAGTAAAATTCCCTCTTACTTAGTGAATAGAGGAGAATAATGTGAACTATAAATAAAAATTATTTTTTCACTCCCTAATTTTTAATTAATTAAATACCCTCTGTGGTATTTTAATTCTCCATGGCTTAAAAAATTTTACGATGGCTTGAAATTTTGAGAGTTTGTTTATCATGACAGAGGCCATATCTTTTGATTTTTCCAAGGTCAGAAGGTACCTCTATGCTTATAACCCTAATTTTCAAGCTAAGTTGACCATTTTAGCTTATTTTAATTATATAAACCAAAATACCACTTAAAAAATTATGAGAANTAAACAACAAGCCATAGGATTTAAAGGTGATTTGCTTATGCAACATAAATCCTCAACTCATCTTTAGGCCTTTGTATACCTCTTTTGTACAATATATGTGCTAACTCGTCTTAGGATTTTGAGGTTGTCGTTCTTCACGACCTAAATCCTCACATCTTCCAGGCTATTTGTGTAATTGTTTTACACAAATGTAAGCCCTAAACATATAAATTTAATAGGATGAAACACTTAAATAAGTTCTCCTCAAAACTGAAGCCAAATAATAGGATAGACTGGGAAGTCACCGAGGTTCCCCTCCGGATCTATGACATCCCCTAGTTCTTCCTCCTTTGTAGTCTACAACAAAATGTTCCAAATTTGAACCATTTCCATTTAACACCTCTTTGTCTGATCTCGTTGAAAAGGACTATCCTTTTGACCTCTTTGTAGATAATATTTTCCTGATTTTTATCAAGAATTTTCTGTTATGTAAGATGTAATTAACTATAGGAGCTTGCCCACATAGGAAACTTATCCAAAACTAGCTTAATATAAACCTATTTAATTATTTATTTTAAATAAGGGATTTTTTTGGCAAATTAAATGGTTTCGCAGACCAAATGAATGTCATATATTTTTTAGTTTATTTGATCGAGCTGCATCCTCAAGTCGTGTGTTTATCCTTCAGGATGAATACAGGGTTCGAGGTATAGTGCTCTTTCATTTAAAACATGGAAAATATGAGGTTAGTTTGATTTCATTTTTTTGTAAACCAAATNGGATCTATGACATCCCCTAGTTCTTCCTCCTTTGTAGTCTACAACAAAATGTTCCAAATTTGAACCATTTCCCTTTCACACCTCTTTGTCTGATCTCGTTGAAAAGGACTATCCTTTTGACCTCTTTGAAGATAATATTTTCCTGATTTTTATCAAGAATTTTCTGTTATGTAAGATGTAATTAACTATAGGAGCTTGCCCACATAGGAAGCTTGTCCGAACCTAGCTTAATATAAACCTATTTAATTATTTATTTTAAATAAGGGAATTTTTTGGCAAATTAAATGGTTTCGCAGACCAAATGAATGTCATATATTTTTTAGTTTATTTGATCGAGCTGCATCCTCAAGTCGTGTGTTTATCCTTCAGGATGAATACAGGGTTCGAGGTATAGTGCTCTTTCATTTAAAACATGAAAAATATGTGGTTAGTTTGATTTCATATTTTTCTAAACCAAACGCCTTTCCGAAGCGGTCGACGAGATTTTGATTCTGGTGACCAACAGCTTCTAACGGGCAACTCCTCACCCAAAATAATGTCGACAGCTTCTGGCAACTTCGTTGGGGACTAGCTTTCTTCTCCATTTAAATTAAGAAATTTTATCTTCATACATCGGTAATGTGTTCATGTATGTCATGAACAAAAGTACCCTTCTTTTGTTGGCTTGCTTTACCTATTTCTATCTTGGGAAAGTACGGTCAACTCTTTGGAGTCCAGGACCATCTATTCGACCATCTTTGAATAGAAGGGTTCAGGAGGCCATTGAGAACTTTTTAATCTTCATGTGGGGTCGGACCCCCAATAGGTGTGTTGGTGGACTAGTTGCACCTGAGCATTGTGCATTTTTAAGTTGGTCCAGCACTAGGTCATGAACTTCACTTTTTCCCTTTCGAGTTTGATTTGCTGCTTTGCAAATTAATACAAATTATGTCATGTTGCTNCATGAACTTCACTTTTTCCCTTTCGAGTTTGATTTGCTGCTTTGCAAATTAATACAAATTATGTCATGTTGCACATGCTCTTTAAATTTTCATTATATTAACTAAATCTTTCAACTTTCAAACTGTTTTTATTAAAATTTTAAAAGCCTCCAAAAATTAAATAAGGGCTTACCCGGTCTAGAGAGACCTCAGTTAATTTGTAGTGCTCACACTAAGATTACGAGTTATTGACCAAATAACTAACCTAGAGTTTTCTCTTTTAAAGTTGCTACACTGGAGTTTGCAATGCTCACTTTCTCCTACAACCTGCCAACAAGTCTCGGTTCTCGCAATGTCGTTCCCACCATCAAGTTTGGAGAAGGTTTTAAAGATCTCGAGGTTTTTATTGGGAAAGCTCCATTCTTTATAATGAAAGTCGGATTCGAAGCTCCAGTNAGTGCTCACACTAAGATTACGAGTTATTGACCAAATAACTAACCTAGAGTTTTCTCTTTTAAAGTTGCTACAATGGAGTTTGCAACGCTCACTTTCTTCTACAACCTGCCAACAAGTCTCGGTTCTCGTAATGTCGTTCCCACCATCAAGTTTGGAGAAGGTTTTAAAGATCTTGAGGTTTTTATCGGGAAAGCTCCATTCTTTATAATGAAAGTCGGATTCGAAGCTCCAGAGGTTCAAGAACTGTCTACTGAGTTCAACCTGAACTGCTCTCAGGATTTTTCTTCTTACAAGAAGGTCAAGACTACTTCCACCATAGCACCTACCAAGCCTACTATTTCCGTTGCTGCTAAGGGAAATGAAGTTATGATCTTTGAAGACCCGACTGAAGGATTGATCATCTCTCCATCAATATTTGAAATTGAAACAAGTTTGAGGACTACACCGATAACCCAAACCCAAAGGAAAAACTCTAACAAGAAGGTTTGGAGGGTTATTAAAGCCTAGATTTCTAAGCAAGTATCTGTTGATGAAAATCCTCACCAGGATGAGTCAGCATTGTCAGAGTCCTATCCACTTTTGCAAGGGAGTAGGTTCCATCCCTTAATGGACACTAACGGGTACGAGAGTGTCCAGAAAATCACTGTTACTTTACCATCATGTCATGGACATTGTATGGAGAGGAAGAAGCCTGCTCCTATCGCCCGAGTCAGTTTAGTTTTTCAGAGACTAGCTGCTAAAGAAGGTTGGTCAGTTGGCGAGTTACTCAAACAACTTGGACATGCAGTATCCTGACCTTATATATGCTTAAAAATATAAGATAAATATGGACGTAATAAATATTCAATAATTGTAAAGTTACACTTATCAACTAAAGTATACATATCACTCAAGTAATATAGGGCTCTAATGGAGTCCTAGATATCAATCCCAAGGGAGTGGTTTAGAACTGTGAACTAAGATTTTAGAAAAGCAATACTTTAATCGCAACAACGAAGTTCAATTTGCTTATCTATCACTAATAAGTAATTAAAATAAATATGTAATTTTAATAACTATTAAATAACTAATGATACTAATGAGGGTTTAAATGTTATATTCAATATATAAGAAAGCATCATTCTCCTTGTCAAGAAATTATAGTGATAGGATAAAGTGAAATGGTTCCAATTATATTGTGCCAAATAGCATACCTATTCTTTACCCTTTGGTCCAGACAAAAAGAATATTGACTAATCCTACGTTTGTTTACTGAATCTGCGGCTAGGCTGGGAGGATACCTGCTCTCACTTCGGAGCTCCCACATTCCCTTCATCTGAGGGCTAACATTTACACTTCAACACCCAAACGACAGGACCAAATTGGGGATTTTAGTCTGTCACTCTAAAATCTCCAATTCTAAGCCCGAAAATATTATTTCCCTTTTTATTTGCGCCCAACTTCCAAGGGCTTTGACCTCCCTGAATCTTGGATGTAATCTTCACTTTAGTTGTAAAACTCAACATATTTTAACAAATCAATTGGCCAGATTGAAAGTAAATTAAGATCGAAGTGAAAAAATCATCACAATTTCTTAAACATTTTCATGGCTTCACCAATTCAAATCATCATTTCACAAATCTCGAGACAAGG
>JXCR01086037.1:20565-38526 GCA_002079205.1 Phalaenopsis hybrid cultivar | reverse complement strand
AAGTAACCAAAAGGCAATTCCATTAATTCATTAGAATCAACATCCAAATTTACATGTTTTTCAAGCTCAGTAGAGGTAGAAGCACGGTAAACTTTGATCTGCTTTGAACCAACACTACGGACTTTCTTGACCTCTAAACTCTCTACCTTTTGAGGTGGAGTAAGGGTCATAGTATTCACATAGTGGTTTATCTGATCTTCATTATTTCATATTCATTTCTCTCTATATCTTCTAGGGATATCTCGTACTGAGGCTTCTTCTGTTTTTTTATCATTACCTCATCTTCAAAACTGTCTTCATCACCAATGTTGATAGTTGGCCTAGTCCGTTCGACAATTAAATTGATCATTCCTCATCCGCGTCCCCGGCCTCGACCTCGGGTGCGTGAACTAGAAGAACCTCCACAAACTTGGTGTAAGGGAGTGGTAGAAGGTTGTTGAAGTAAAGTTGTATGGCTTTCTTTTTGTGATCCCTCTGAATCTTTATCTTTGTTTGTCAAAATCTTACGCGAGAAGACAGTCTTCTTTGGAGGGACGTAGTAGGCGGTAGCTTCATGTATACCAACTTCATGCACTGAAAACAGTTGTAGGTCACCCTTAATACAATTTTCTTGACCATCTTTGTGGTATTTAATGCACTGATGTAGGGATGATGGAACCATGTTATGCTCATGAATCCACTGTCGACCCAACAAAGCGTTAAAAGAGGTCTCGGCATCGATGATATGAAATTTAACGGTTGTTACAAGTTCTCCAACTTTCATAAGTAATGAGAATGATCCAAGGGCTCTTTCTCCCTTTTGGTTGAATCCTCTTAACATAATCTTATCGGGGATGAGCTCTTGAACGTCGAAGTCCAAATATGCTAACGTCCGTAGACTCATCAAGTTAAGAGATGCTCCAGGATCCACTAAAACTCTGGATAACACAAATCTGCCAATGTTGACGGAGATGTAGAGCAGACGGTTGTGGCCGGTGGTACCGAGCAGCAAGTCTTCGTCTGTAAAGGTTACCCCTGACTGTTCTATCAACGAGCAAACTTCATCTGAGGATGTACTAGCCAACTGTGCTAAGCAAATTTCTAGATCTAGCAAAGCTGTAACCAGAGATTCTCTCATCTCCTTTGACAGGATCAGAGCTTCGTAGATGCTTAGTCGGGCAGGCAACTTCCTAAGATGAGCTAGCATGTTGTAGTCTACTTTGTACGATCCTCTAATTTTATCTTGATTATGTGGTTCTTCCACTGGCGGAGGTGGGGGTATCTCCTCTCGAGTCATTATCTGTTTTCCTTTGTCTGCTGGAGCTATTCTTGGTGGTAACACCTTTCCTCTCCTTAAGTTGACTTCTGTGACTTCTTCTTCTTGAGATATCATTGTTGAATCTTTTTGTATCTTTTCCTCTTCATTGGTGAGATCTAAGTTGATGGCGAGTGGTGCACCATGACGCTCGAGAGTTGGCTCTTCGTTATCAGTGCTGTCGTAAGCACTATGGTTGATGTCTTCTTTAGACTTGACAAAAAGTTCATTGGACTCAAGTACGATTTGAGGATCATTTTGAGGATCGAGATCGCAACTAGCTTGGTTATAATTAGTCACGTTTTTACCAGAAATAGTCAAAATGTAGCCAAAATCACAACCATTATATTCATAAGACTCCAAAGGAACAAAAAGATAATCATACGAAGTTTGGGGTTCGAGGATTTTCTTCCCCGAATCCGAGACAACCAATCTAGTAGAGGCTGCCTCTATCCTACCCCCCGTGCTATTGGTCCTGGCAGTGAAGCTTTTCTTTTTCTTGTTCTTTATCTAGGACGATGACAGATTTTCTGGTGAATTCTTCATCTCAGGCTCAGTATGCTGCAGACTCTGAATGGAGGCTTGTTTTAATGCAGACTGTAGCTTGTTCAGTATCTTCTTGGATGATCTACTCCATACCTCATTCCATCCTTCTTTGGTATTTATAGAAGCTTGCTTCGATGAATTCTGTATCCGATTGAGGACCCTCTTGAGTTCATCCCAAATTGTACTCCATCCATCTGTTCCGACATATGGATCAATTGGGGAGGTTGATTCAGCTGAAATCATGTTTATGGAACCTTTTTCAGGTTCACTCAAATATTCCTTTGTGATTGTAATATTCNTCCCTCTTACTTTCTATCACTCTCCCTCCCTCCCTCCCTCCCTCTGATTCTCTTTCTATCGTATTATCAATCTCTTTCCCTACATCTCACCCACACTCTCTTTCTCCATCTCTCCCCACTCTCTCACTCTATCTCTCACCACTTTTTCATTTTCTCTCTCATCAGGTCCCTCTCCCTCTCATTATTCCTCATTCATTCTCACACTCTCTCTTTCCTTTCCTCTCCCCACATATCTACCAATCTCTTTATCGCTATCATTATTTCTATTTCTCCTCTCACTTTTCTATTTTCCTCCCCTCTTTTGCTCTTTCTCTCTATCTCTCTCTCTATTTTATCTCCTTGTCTCTCCTTTTGTATCTCTCTCTACCTCACTATATTTCATTCTCTTTTTCTCATTTCTCTAACTCTGCAGCTATCTCTATCTCTCTCACTTTCTCCATCTTACTTCCTCAATATCTCTCTTATTCTCTCTCTATCAGTGAGAGAGAGTGGTTGAAGGATTGAGAGAGATCATGGGAGAGAGAGTGATTGATAAATAAAGAGAGTGAGGTATTGAATGGAGCAAGGCCCACACTCCCTCCCTCTCTCTTTACTTCTCTCACTCTCTCTCCCACCTCTTGCTAAAGAGATTGAGACAGAAAAAGAAGGAGAAATATTGAGAGATGGGGGTGATCAAAGAAGAATGTGAGAGATGGGGGAGAGAGAATGTGGGAGAGAGCACAAGGAATAGGGAGGGAGAAGGAGATTGAGAGATATAGTAAGAGAGAAAGCAAGCGAAAACATAAGTGATAGAAAGAGTGAGAGAGAGGGAGAGAAGGGAGAGAAATAAGCTGGGAGGAATGGAGAGAGGGGAGAAAGAGAGTATTAGTGGGAGATAGGGTCAGAGAGAATGACTGTGAGAAGTATAGAAGACGAGGATAAGAGGAGTGATAGAATAGAAAACAAGAGTGAGAGAGAAAAGAGTGACTGATATAGAATGGGAGAAAGAGAAAGAATGAAAAAAAATATAATAATGAGAGAGGGAGAGATTGAAAGTGAGGGAGAGAGATAAAAATTGAGTGAGGGAGGGATGGAGGGTGGCCGTGAGAGAAGAATGTGAGAGAGGAGGGAGAGAGCATAAGTGACAGTGAAAGCATAGAGAGAGTGATAGAGAATAAGAGATAGAGATAAGGAGAGAGGTGGAAGGACAGGTAGAGTGAAGAGAGAGAGAGAGTAAGAGTGAGAAAATGAGAGGGAGAGAAATAATAAGAGAAGAGAGTGGGAGAGATTGGAAGAAATAAAGAGATAGGGCATGTGGGAGAGAAATGAATTGAAAGGGAGGGAAAGAGCAAGGGTGAGGAGGATGGTGTGAGTAGAAGAGAAAGAGAGAGAAAGAAAGAAATAGAAGAGTGAGAGAGAGAAGAGAAGAGACGATAAAGAGAAAGAGAGAAGGTAGAGGGAGTGAGAGAGAGAGGGAAGAAGAGAGAGTGTGAGAGTTAGAGATCTAGAGAGTAGAAATATAGATAGAGTTATGGAAAGCTTGAGAGAGATGAAGGGTAAGAGATAGTAAGAGAGATAGAAATAGGGACTGGGAGAGCTTCCTTTCTCCCTCTCTCCCTTTTGCTCTCTCCCTTTCTCTCTTCACACACTGGCACGAATTCTCTCTCCCCTCTTTTACTCTTGTTCTCTATCTCACTTTATCTCTATCTCTCTTCTATCTCTTTATATATTACCATATCTCACTATCCCTCCACTCCATCCCATTCACACACTCTCTTTAGTTTCAATCTCTTTCTCCCTCCCTCCTTCCCTCCCTAATTCCTTCCCTCTCTTCCTCCTCTCTCTCCCTCTTGCACTCCATCTTTCTCTTTCTCCCTCCCTCCTTGCCTCCCTAATTCCTTCCCTCTCTTTGACTATTATTTCTCTCTCCGTCTTTAATCTCTCTCTCAATCTCTACCCTTCTTCCTCTCTCACTCTTGCTCTCTCCCTCCCCTTTCACACTTTTCTCTCTCTTCCCATCTTCTCTAATTCTCTATCACCCTCTCTAGCTCTCTCTCTTTGACTCCTTTATCACTATATTTCCATTCAAAGAGATGGAGAGAGAGTGATAGATGGAGAAATGAGAGAATGGGATAAGAGAGAGTGAGGGAGGGGTTAGAAGAGAGAGATACCGAACAGTGAGAGGAGAGAAGAGTAGGAGGATAGGAGGGAGGGAGTGGGAATGAGGGAGAAAGAGAGAGTGGGAGAGAGGTTTGAGAAAGGGAGAGAGAGAATAGTAAGAGTGATAAGAGTGAGAAAGAGATAAAGAAGAGAGAGAAAAAAAGATTAGTGAGACATGAGAGCAAGTGGGTAAAAGAGGGGAGAGAGAGAGGAGAGAAGAGGGTATAGTGGGAGAAAGAGAGTGAGAGGTGGCAGATATGGAGGGACAAAGAGACAGGGAAGGATGGAGGGACATAGAAAGAGAGAGAAAGAGACATGGGAAATGAGAGAGGGAGAGAAATAGATGTAGAGCTACTTTTCTCTCTTCTCTTATGCTCCCTCTCTCTCAATTTCTCTCTGACATTGCTCTCTTTCACACTCTTCAGGAGAACATAGATAAAAAAAAGAGTGAAAGGTAGAGTGAGTTAGAGAAGAGAGAGAGTGGGATATCATGAGTGAAATAGAGTAAGAGTGAGAAAGAGAGAGAAGAGAAAAAGAGATAAGAGAGCTCGAGAGAGAGTTTCAACCTATCTCTCTCTCATTCTCTCACTTAATATTTACCTCCTTCCTTCTCTTTATCTCTATCTCTCCCTCTCTCACTCACTCACTCACTAGAGAGAGAATATGGAGCATCTCTCTCTTTTTTTTTACATCACTCTTTATACCTTTATAATGAGAGACACAAGAGCCTGAGAAAGTGAGAGACCGAAAATCAAGAATGTGTTAAGGGGGGTGTTAGAGAGAGTGAGATAGAATGAGAATGAATACAAGGGATAACAAATAAGGGAGAAAGAAAAGAGTCAATATGAGGGAAATGTAGAAAGAGGTAGAATGCGACAAAGAGAGAGATAAGAGAGATAGAGAGAGTGAGAGAGATGGCCAAGAGAGAGAGATGGAGAGAGTGGGAGAGAGAGAAGGAGATAAAGAGAGTGAGATATAGAGAATAGTGAGATAGAGGAGAAGGAGAATAATAATTGAGAGCGTAAGAGAAGTGGGAAGTGAGATAAGAGGAAGAAAGTTAAATAGGAAAATAAAGAGAAGGGAGAGAGAGAGATAGATAGAGTGGGGGGAAATGGGATAGAAGGGGGCATAGCAAAAGAGAGAGTAAGAGAGAGAACATAATGAGTGATAGAGAGGGAGGGATAGCATTAGGATCCGCCCCTTCTACTCTCTCACCCTTCAAATGAAAGTGAGCGAGAGATAGAAGGTGAGAGAGAGATCAGTGAGTGAGAGAGAGAAGAGGGAGAAAGTGTGAGAGGGAAAGAGAATAATAAGAGAGAGAAGAGTAAGAGTGTCAGAGATAGGGACGATAGAGGGAGGGAGGGAAGGAGAAAGAGAATAAACGAGAGTAAGAGAGAGAGAGAAAGTGAGATAATTTAAGGATATAAGAGAGAGTGAGAAAAGGAATATAAAGAAAAAGAGAGTGCATATAAAATAATGGCAAGGGTCAATCCTCCTCTCTCTCTATCTCACTACTCTCCCACTTTATCTCCTCTTTTTTCACATTCTCTCACTAACCAACCTCACTCACTTACTATCTCTCCCTCCCCCTCTCATCTCTTACACTCTCTTGTTCCCTCCCTTCCTTCTCTCTCTTTTGCTTGTTGTCTCTCTTTCTCATTCCAATGTCTCTCTCCCTCTATCCATTTCTCCTTCTCTTGATCCCATGCCCATTGTCACTTCTTACCTCGCTTCTCTTACACTCTCTCCCTCCCCCCTCTCACTCTCATTGTCTCTCTCTTACACTCTCTCGCTTCTCTTACACTCTCTCCCCCCATTGTCACTTCCTCTCTCTACGTCCCTCCCACATTTCTTCTCCCTATCTAATCTCTAACTCTATCTCATCATCGCTTAGCATCGTTTCTCTCTATCCCTCCTTATTTTTCACCATCCCTCTCTTTCACACCCTCTATCTTTTCTCTCTACCTCTCCTTATTTCATACCCTTTCTATTCTTTCTCACTCTATCTATGTATATCTCTCTATCTCTACCTTTCATCCCTCCGCCCTCCCTGTCCCTCTCCATCTCCCTCTCACACATGCTATATCTCTTCCACACTTTTGTCTCTCCCTATTCTCTCACTCTACCACTCTTGCTCTCTCACTTCATTCACTTCAAATCTCTCTCTCTCTCTCTCTTTAACTTCCTCTTCTCTCTCTCTCTCTCAGGCACACACTCACTCTTTGTTCCTCTATCTCCCTCTCATTCTCAAGATCCATCATTTATTTTCTACTTATCTCTCTCACTCACTCACTTTTACCACTCTCTCTCTCACCCGCAAACACAATTGCTCCTCTTCCTCTCACTTCTCATTTTTTCTTTCTTGCTCTCTCTTTATCTCATTTATATCTTACACGTTCTCTCCCTCTCTTTATTTCACTTTCTCTTGCACTTCCCTTTCTCTCCCCTCTTTTTACCTCGCTATCTATTTTTTCTCTCTCACATACTCATCTTTAACTCTCGATTTTTGGTATGGTATATTCTTGCCATAACCTAAGAACCATAAGAAACTTAAAACTTATTGATGTTAACACTCATAGAAAGTAGAATGGAGTCATGAATGGAGTCAAATATGCAATATTTATATAAAAATGTATTTGGGTACCCTCTCTCTCTCAATGAGAAAGAGAATAATGAGAGAGATAGAAAGATGAGTCAAAATGGAGAAAAAAATAGAAGGCTGGAGAGAGGTGAGGGAGAGAGAGAGATAGAGAGAGGAATAGAAGGAGAAAGAGAGAGTGAGCGACGGAGTGAGAGAGAACTTGATGGTATGATAGAAAGAGCAATAGATATGGGGAGAGAACTTGAGGGAGACAAAAATAGAGGGAGATAAGCAAGTAAAGAGTGAAAGAAATGGATGGAATAGAATGAAGAAAAATTGAGAGAATAGGAGAGAATAAGAGGGATAGGGAGGGAAAAATGGCAATAAAGAGAGGAAAAGGGATAGAGTGAGAGGGTAGGTGTGGGAGAGAGTGTTAGAGAGTGATAATGAGAGAGAGAAAGATTATGAGAAAGATAAAATCCCATTGATTATAGAGACGGAGAAAGAGATAGAGCAACATAAAGAGAGCGAGAAAGTAAGCGAAGGATATATAAAGAGAGAGAGCCAGAGAAAAAAAGAATGAGAGAAATAGAGGGTGGGATAGCGAGTGACATAAGAAGGAGGAGAACGAGAGATGATAAAGTAGGTACATTCTCTCAAACTAACCTTCCCTCTTTTTCACTCATATTTTCACTCATGCACCCTCCCTTCCTCACTCCCTCACTCAATCATGCACCCTCCCTCTTACATTGCTCTTCATCTCTCTCGCTCTCCTCTTTCTTAATCTCTTAATCTTTATAATCTCTCTTTCACTCTCTCTCTTTATCTCTCAATCTATTTTTATCATTCCTCTATCACTCATTCTCTCTCATGCTCCATCCCTCTCTTTTTTTCAAACTTTCAACATGTCTCTCCTCATCCTTAATTATCCCTCTTTCACTCTCTACCTCTATCTCATTCTCTCTCTTTCTCCCTCCCTCTATCTTCCTCCCTCCCCCCTCTATCTACCTCCTTATATCCCTATATTCTTTTTCTCTCAAAGAGATTGAGGGTGAGGAAAAGAAAGATAGAGGGGAAGAAAGAGGGAAGAAACATGTTAGATAAAGGGATGGGGAGAAAGATAGAGATGGAGAGAATAGAGACATTGAGGGAGAGCCTCAAGGGAGAGTCCAGAGGGAATTAAAGAGCAAGATAGAAATAATGAGAAAGATGGATGTAGAGAGATGAAGAGAGTGTAACAAAGAGGAGAGAGAGAGAGAAAGGAAAAAATATGGATGGGAAGGGAGGGAGAAAGAGACTGGGAGATACAAAACTTTAGAAGAGAAGAAAAAGTGAGAGAGAATAGGAGAGATAAGGAAAGAGATGGGGAGAGTGATAAAGAGTAGAAGAGAAGTGTGAGAGATAGAGGGAGAGAGAAGGTTAGAGCTAGAGAGCGAGAGAAAGCAAAAGAGATGGAGAGTTAGAAATACGAGAATGAGAGAAGAAGAGAGATAGAGAAATAGAAAAAGATGGAGGGTGAGAGATAGAGAGAGAGATTAAAAGAGTGATATAAGAGATGGAGGGTGAGAGATAGAGAGAGATTAAGAGTGATATAAACCAAGTGAGATGGAGGGAAAAAAAGGCGAGAGAAATGGAGTAGGAGAGAAAGCAAGAGTGATGTATAGTGAGAAAGAGATGCCTTAGTCATTTCCTCTCACTTATGACTTCCTCAATCTCAATCTCTAACTCTCTCTCTCTCTCCCTCTTTCTAAATCTCTTCATCTTCTCTATGAGAGAGGAGTGAGAGAAAGGTATACTATGAGAAAGGATGAAGAGAGAAAGTATTAGAGGGCAAGGCATGAGGGAGATGAATGGAGAGAATTAACTAAAGAATGATCAAGATAGAGAGAGGAAGACTGTGAGAGAGGAGGGCGAGTGCAAGAATTAGAGGGTGATACGTGAGGGAGAGTTACAAAAGAATGAGTTAGTGAGAAAGAGCAAAGGTTGAGAGAGAGATAGAGCTTGAGAGATAGAGAGCGAAGAGAGGGAAGAGAGATAAAGAAAGAATAAGAAAGAGAAAGGAAGCAAGAGAGAAAGATTGTGAGAGAGATGAATAGATCGAGAGAGAGATAGTTAGAGAACAAGAGAGTGAGTGAGAGAGAGGAAAAAGAAAGATATAGAAAAAAAGAGAGAGAATAAGTGATACAAAAAAATATGAGAGAACATAATGGATAGGTAATACAATAGAGAGGGCGAGGTGGAAGCTAAGAATGGAGGGGGATAGGGGGTGAGAGAAAGCAAAAGAGAGTGGGAAAGAAAGATATAGATATAGTGAGTGAGAGATAGAGAGGGAAAGAAGAGAGACAGGGAGAGAGAAAAAAAGTGTGAGAGAAATGGAGTAGGATAGAAAGCAAGAGTGATGTATAGTGAGAAAGAGATGCCTCAGCCATTCTTTATCCCATTTTTTTATCTCACCTTTTTGTGTGCCTCACTTCTGCAATCACTCTCTCTAGCTCTCTCTCTTTTTAAAATCTCTTCATCTTCTTTTATGAGAGAGGAGGGAGAGAAAGGTATACTACTAGAAAGGAGGAACAGAGAAAGAGTTGGAGGGCGAGGTCTGAGGGAGATGAATGAAGAGAGTTAACTAATGAATGATCAAGATAGAGAGAGGCAGATTGTTAGAGAGGAGGCCGAGTGCAAGAATTAGAGGTTGATACATGAGGGAGAGTTGCAAAGAATGAGAGTTAGTGAGAAAGAGTTAGAGAGACAAAGTTTGAGAGATAGAGAGGGGAGAGAGAGAGGAGAGATAAAGAAAGAGTAAGAAAAAGAAAGATAGTAAGAGAGATGAAGAGATCCTTCTCTGTCTCTCATTCTCATTCTCTCTCATTCTCTCTCCTATCTCCCTCCCTCACTTCTCTCTCTCTCTTTTGCTCTCTCTCTCTCTTTCTCCCGTTCTCTCTCTCACAATTACCTCTCACCCTAGCTCTCCATATCTCATAATCATTCTCTCTCACACTCACTTTTTCTATCTACCTCCATCATTTGTCTCTCTATTCATTCCCTCTGTATCTCTCTCACTCTCATTCTGTGTCATTGCTCCTCTTCTCTCACTCTCTTACATTTGCTCACTCCATTCCTCTTTATTTCTCTATTTCATTATATCCCTCACTTTAACTCTCCCTCTCTATCTCCCTCTTTTGCTCACCCTTTCTCTCTTTCTCTCTCTTAATATATCCCTCTCTTACTCTTGATATCTTTCTCTCCTCCTATATCCTATACCTTTCCTCTTCCTATTCTTTCTTACCTCTTTCCTACTCTATCTACCTAAGACAATGAGGCCCTTCGTCCCTCCCAATATTTTTATCCCTCCATCTCTATCCCACTCTATAATAGTATCTTTTCGTCTCATTTTCTCTTTCACCCTTTCCCTCTCCCTCAGTTTTGAGATCTCTCTCTGCCCACGTTCTCTCCCTAACTCCTTCCTTGACTCTCTCTACTTTGTCATCTCTCATTTTATCTAATTATCTTTTCTCTCTAGCTCTATATCCTTCTCATACTCTCAATATTTCTTTCTCTCTCTCTCTATTTTAAACTCTACATCACTATTATCTATTTTTCTCAGTCACTCTCTCACTTTCTATACTTTCTAACTTTTTCACATGACAGAGATAAACTGATATACAAAATGAGTTAGAGATAGATGAGGGATCAACTTGTCTCACTTACCATCTCTCTCCCTCTCATGTTCCAACTCCCTCTCTCTCGTTCGCTCATTCTCACCCTCTCTAACTCTAGATTTCTCTCTCCCTCTCCATAAGGTTCAGACTCTTTCTATCTTCATCCATTTCACTCTTGCTCTTTACCGCTCTCTAGCTCTCTATCCTTAACCTTCATCTTTTTATCTTTCTAGTGAGAGATAATAAGAAAGTGAATAATAGAGGTTGCAATGAAAGAAGAAGAGGGCGTCTAAATAGAGTGAGAAAAAGAGAGCTATTAGGTTGAAAAATCAATGGAGAGAAGAGTATGAATGAGAGACTAAGAGAGAATGTGGGAGAGAGTAAAGCAAGAGAAGAAAAAGTTAAGGGGAGTGAGAGAAACAGAGAAAGACATAAAAGAGATGGAGGGTTGAGGGAGGAAGGGAGGGAAAGAGGGAAAAAAGGAGACAGTTAGAGTGTGATAGAGGTAGGGAGAGTGTGTGAAAGAGAGAAAGCAAGGTAGAGGGATAGAGATTAGTAATATCACTCTATATCTTGATTCTCTCCTTATCTCTCTCTCAAACAAACAAAATATCTTTCTGTCCCGACCTCTCGCTCACCTCTTTCTAAACATTCTCTCACTCCATCACCATCACTCTCTCTCTCAGTCTTTTGCTCTATCTCTCTATCTATCTTTCCTCTCTTCACTCCATCTCTTAATCTCTTTCTCCCTCACTCTCTCGTTCTCTCTATATCTTCACTCTCTTGCTCCCTCAATCTTTCAATATTCTCTCTCTCCATCATTCATTATCTTATTGCTTATATTTTTGTCTCCCTAAACTATTAATCTATTTCTCTCTCCTTTGTGTGCTCATTACTCTCTCCCTCCCTCTCTCTCACACTTCTTTCCTTCTTTCACACTTGATATTTCTTTTTCTCTCTATCTCTTAATAGATGAGTGGAGAGAGTGACATGTTGATAGTTTGAGAGATAGAGAGACAAAGAGAGAGAGAGAGAGAGAGAGGAGAGCTAGAGAAGCGAAGAGAATGAGAAATTATGAGAAAGAGAGCATGAGAGATATAGTGAGTGAGAGTTCTTTATGTTTCTCTATCACACGCTCTCTCTCATCGCATCTCTCACTCCCTCCTCTTCAAGGGTAGGAGGGAGGGAGGGAGGGAAAGAGAGTGAGAGAAAAAAGAGCTGGAAGAGGAAGAGAAGGGAGAATGAGAGATTGGAAGATAGAGAGTACGAAAGACATATAGAATGGGAGAGAGTTAAAAGGGGAGGGAGGCTAAGAGAGAGATAGAGCTAGAGATAGAGATATAAAGTGAGAAAGAAAAATAGTTTGAGAAAAGGTACGTGAAGGGAGATAGGGGGGAGAGAGGGAAGAGAGGGAGCGAAGGTGAGAGAGAAAATTGATGACTTAAAGAGAGATGGGAGAGGATAAGTGGCATTTAAAGAGGGAAGGAAGTGTGTGCATGAGAGAGAGAGAGAGATAAATAGCTCTCCCACTCCTATAATTCTCCCTCACACTCTTCCACTCTTTTTCGCTTTCCATCTTCTCTCATATTCACATTCTCACTCATTATCTTATTCCCACACACTCTCTCTCTTTGTCTTTATCTTTCTCAAAGAGAGAATAAGGTAAAGAAAGGTACATTCATGGATGGAGGGACAACATGAGAGAGAAGTTGGAGGGAAAGAAGATAGGGAAAGAAGACGACACGATCTCCTTCCCTTCCCTGCCATCTCCACTTACTCTCTCTCTCACCTCTCCCTTTCTTACTCACTTTCTCCGCCTCCCTCTCTCACAACGCTGTATATCTCTCCCACTCAAACCCTCCCTCCCCTAATAGAATAAAGATTTGGTGAAAGAGGGAAAATCTCCCTCCCACTCTAACTCTTGCTCTCTCCCTGCTCTCTCTCTATATCTTTCTACTCACTCCCTTTTGCTCTTGCTCTCTAATCTTTTTTATTTTTGTCTCTCATCTCCACTCTCTATCTGTCTACCTCCATATATCACACTCTCTCTTTCTTTCTCACTTTATCTCTCTCAAGAGTTAGTGAGGGAGAGAGAAATTGTGTGAGAGAAATATTAAATGAAGTAGAAAGGGAGAGAGTTATAGAGAAACTACTCTCTCTCGATGTTTCTTTCCCTCATTTCTTCTCTTTCTATGATATGAAAAGAGAAAGATAAGAAAAGAGAGAGAAAGAGTAATAGAAATGGAGAAAATGAGAAGGAGAGAAAGATATAGGGGAGATAAGGGAGAGAGAATTTGATAGAGCAGGGCAAGCGATTGGGAGGGTTTTACTGAGAGAAAGATATTGAGGTTGAGAGAATGCAGATAGGGAAAGCAGATGGGAGGGATAAAGAAAATAGTAAATAAGGAAGGTAGGGAGAGGTATAAAGTGACCAAGAAAAGGATGTGTTGAGATAAAGAGAGTGAAGTGAGGAGGGCAAGTAAGAGCAATAGAGACGAAGTGGAAGAGAGAAAGGGTGAGAGAGAGAGAGAAAAGTGCAAGAAAAAGAAAAGAAAATGAAAATAAAAGAGCGCGAGAGAGGTTGATATCAAGGTAAGAGAGAGAAAGTGAGCAAGGGAGGGAAGATAGAAAGAGTGAGAGAGAGAGAGATGGGGGGAGTGAGAGGCAAACGAGGGAGTGACCGGTNCTTTGTTGTTTAAGTCTAAGAAAAGTTAATTGGTTTAGCTGGGGAAGACATGTTTTGCTGTTGAAAATGGTTGTGCTGCCCACCATGCTAGCTCCAAGCTCCTGCTGCAACGGTTTGAGTTATCTAGTGTGTCAAGTTATAATATCAAATCAAGTGGGCCCTATGGTTGAAGTTCTTTAAATTTTATGAGGGCATATTAAAGTTGATTAGAGTGACACCAGTCCCTATGGTTGAAGTTCTTTAAATTTTATGAGGGCATATTAAAGTTGATTAGAGCGACACCAATTAGTATGTTTGAAGTTCTTTAAATTTTATGAGGGCATATTAAAGTTGATTAGAGCGACACCGGTTTGGTGAAGTTCTTTAAATTTTATGAGGGCATATTAAAGTTGATTAGAGTGACACCGGTTAGGATCTGAAGTTCTTTAAATTTTATAGAGGGCATATTAAAGTTGATTGGAGCGACACCGGTTAGGATCATACAGTTCCCTCGTTACGGCATCACTATTTTCTATTGGATTCACTTAGTNTCTAGGCATAAAGAACATTGACTAATCCTACGCTTGTTTACTGAATCTGCGGCTAGGCTGGGAGGATACCGCTCATTTCAGAGCTCCCACGTTCCCCTCACCTGAGGGCTAACATCTACACTTCAGCACTCAAACGATAAAACCGAATTGGGGATTTTAGTCTGTCACTATAAAATCTCCAATTCTACCCACAATATTATTTCCCTATTTATTTGCACCCAACTTCCAAGGGCTTTGACCTCCCTGAATCTTGGATGTAATATTCACTTTAGTTGTAAAACTTAACAAATTTTAACAAATCAATTGGCCAAATTGAAAGTAAATTAAGATCGAAGTGAAAATATCATTACAAATTCTTAAACATTTTTATGGATCCATTCAAATCACCATTTCACAAATCTCAAGACAAGGAGAAAGATAGAGAAAACTACTCAGATCACATGGGGAAAACACAACAAAACTTGAAATTCATATATAAAATCAAAGTCATGCAAACTACAACAAGTAAATAACTTATCTCTAATTTCTCCCCAAGAAAACTCCTCAAAGTTCTTTTGAATCTCTTCCTTTCTTTACAACACACAGAATTCCTCTTCGAAGCAGCAAGGAGGAATAAATCTCTCACTTTCCCTCCACTCTTACAATCTCTTGAAGAATTCCTCACAAATTAGACTCTCTACACTTGTTTCAAACTTCAATTTTTTGAGTCTTCCCCCTTTCCAGGCTCTCTAGACTCTCTAATTTTTGGCTAAAATAGTCTTTTAAAGTTGTGGATGAGCTTTCGCAAGAGTTGCCTAAGCATCCCTTCAAAGTTTGGCCTTATCCAAAGCTTGAGTAGGCAAAACCATCGAGCTCGCGGTCGGTGGCCTCGAGGGTGCCGTCGACGGACTTCTGGAGAATTTTGTCCTTTAGCCTTGGGAAAAACTCACCGTAGGCGGCGTCGAGGGTACCGTCGGTGCCCTAGTTCAAATCTCCACATTTTGGTCCTTTTCGCTCCAAATTCACTTTTTTTTGCACATTTTTGCTCCAATGACCCTAATTCATCATTCCTGCAACAAAACATGAAAAATACCTTCCTTTAATGTGCAATATCATTAAAAACAGTATAAAATTTGTATGAAAATCATAACATATTTTCTTCTGGTCAAATCCCCCAAACTTAACTATTACTTGTCCTCAAGTAATTTAGTACTATATAAAAGTTATGATCTACTGCAGTAAGGTTTTAATTCAAAAATGCTATAAGTTTGATTTAAATAAATATCATAGTGAGATTTTTCAGAAAAAAATCCAAGTAATTGAATTAACTCTGTTCCCACACGATTATTTAGTCATCAAGTTTAAGAGTTCTAGTCTTCTATTTATTTCGAGAATGACTATATGTTGCAATATTAAGTTACTTAGAATATCCAAAAGACAGGAACTTCATGAGAACTCGCCTAGTAAAAGATCTATTCCATAAATATAAATTCAGGAATGTATTTAATTTTTCCCTTTAAGTAGGTCCAGTGAAGCCAATTTTTGATTAGGCATATCCTCAAGCTTCTCCTCACTTCCATAATGTTTTTTTCTTTCTTTTCTCTTTTTCATTTGGATTGTTTTCAATCCTATATATTTTGCTTTTCATTTCAGGGATTGTTTTCATCCTTTCTTTTTCCTTTTTCAAGTGAGGATTACTATATCTGGATAGCCTTTAATTATTTTGAATTTCACTTTCTTTCCCTAAATTTGAAACTCAAAGCATTCCTTTACCTTATAACTATTTCATAGTTTTCACATCATTGAGCCTTTTTTGAATTTCCAGATTCTTAATACTTCAAAATATAGTTTCCTTTACTTTAAAAAGTTAACTATAATCTTATTTACTTATACTAAATATCTTAAGTTACAAAATTAATTTTTATTATAAAAATATATCTTTAAATCTACCATAATATTTAAATAACTACAAAAATATAGTTACCTGAATTAAATTCACTACATAAAATTATATATATAATTTTTGAAAATATTTAAATAGAGGACATCTAACAGTTAATCTTTTTCTTCCCTCCCCCAAACTTAAAATTTTAAATATGAAATAATATAGGCGGAAAGAAAAACTATAAATATAAATCATACCTCAATATTGTAGGCATTTTCATCATTCAAGAATTTTTGCAGGCCTTCTCAACATTTCTACTTCACCTGGTCTGTAATATTAGGAGCTTTCTACAATATAAATTATTAGAGGAATTTCTGGGTAATGAAATTTTGAAATAAGTATAAAACTAAAACATTAAAAAAGCACAATATTTCCTAACATAAACACAAAACTAAACAAAACAATTACAATTAAAATGAAAAAATAAAAATCACATTACATTACAATCCACAAAATACTACTCAACATTTATTAAACTACACATGCACATTTAACTATAACTCTAACTTTATAACAAAAATTAAAAATTATCCAATTACACAAAATAAAAATGAAAGTCCAAATACATAAACATCCATTTCTATTACAAGAAGATTACAGAAATAAAAGTATGAATATAAGTACATCAATTTCATTCAATATCAAAATCCCAAGCTATATCTTCATCACCTTGATCAGTAGGTGGATTGGGATGACACTGAGTATACTGGGGGCACTCAAGAAAAGTAACATCAGGCTTACCTCTGTAGTGTCGGGCCTAAGCTTCATAACAGGCTACTTCAAAATTTGAATGCCTCCGAAGGTACTCACTATCGTAATCGTGTCGACGTTCAAAACCTCAAGTCCTTTCATTTATCAACTCTATGCTCTTCCGCTGCAAGGTAAACTCATTCATCAAATCAGAGAGGGTAGGGGAACTAAAAAGTGGAAGGTCATAACTTGTAGAGGGGACATCTCTACTAGTAGAAGGTTCTTGACTTCTACTCATGGATGGTCATAACTTGTAGAGGGGACATCTCTACTAGTAGAAGGTTCTTGACTTCTACTCCATATCTCCATTTCTCATGGGATTCATAAGTCTTCAATTTAACTTTACTAATGGCTTTCATAGGATAAACCCATTCCTCATCTCCAATTTTCCCTCCAGAAAGTTTGTAAATTATATAAATAAGTCCAGGATGTCCTAGACCTCCACTAGTTTCACTCCTCGCCGTAGTCAATATATTCTTAAGAATAATTCTCCCCACATTTATAGTTATATTATTCTGAATACAGAAATTCAGAATAGCTCTATCTCTAGTTACCTCACTATGGTGATAGGTCGGTAACAGAGCAGAAAAATTCAGAATAGCTCTATCTCTAGTTACCTCACTATGGTGATAAGTTGGTAACAGAGTAGAGAAAATGAAATAGTGTCACGCCAATATATTCTTAAGAATTATTCTCCCCACATTTATAGTTTTACTATTTTGAATACAAAAATTTAGATATTCTTAAGAATTATTCTCCCCACATTTATAGTTCTACTATTCTTAATACAGAAATTCAGAATAATCTAGTTACCTCACTATGGTGATAGGTCGGTAACAGAGTAGAGGAAATGAAATAGTGCCACGTCTTAGAGGTGGCATTCAGCATGGAAGCAAAAAAATTTACCCGTTATTCTTGTTTAATCTTCCACGTTCCTTTCCCATCAGTGAGAAAGTTGATCACATCATTCAGGGGGCAAAATAGTGCAACGCCTTAGAGGTGGTATTCAACATGGAAGCAAAAAAGTTTACCCGTTCTCCTAAGAAATGAAATAGTGTCACGCCTTAGAGGTGGCATTCATCATGGAAGCAGAAAAATTTACCTGTTCTCGCTGTATCTTCCATGTTCCTTTCCCATCAGTGAGAAAGTTGATCACATCATTAAGGGGGTCTTCCATCGTACTAAAGGATTCATATTGGCAGCTATAAGAGTCTGGGACTTCGTAAAAAGTGTTGATGCGGGCGGCAGTAAACTCAACAGGAAATCCATGCACTTGAACGATTCCGTCATCAAAATAAATTACATTGGCATAAAACTCCTTCACAACATTTGCATCAGCTTTATTGGTGATGTAAAAAAAGTTTTCCCACCTCCACTCGACAATAACTCGTTCGATTTCTCCTCTAGGAATTTTAAAAACTTGATCTTGCATGCACTTCTTTCCTTTAAATATGAAAGTAAATTTTATTTGAGCCATAACATTGACGANTATATTAAGTTGGGTTCGGACATGCTTCCTATAAGGGCAAGCCCCTATAGTTGATTACATCTTAAAG
>JXCR01086037.1:0-15587 GCA_002079205.1 Phalaenopsis hybrid cultivar | reverse complement strand
CCTCTATGTAGTGGTTCTAGCCAGATCATAGCCCTAAGGCTAGTAGGTTTAGGGGACCATCTACATGAGTATCCCAAAAGATCAAGGGATCTAGGCTAGAGATTTGAGTTCAGGGTCTGAGTGATTGTGAGTGTAGATGAGTGTAGTGAGTGCCTTAGCTCCAGACCAACACCCAAGGTTAACCCTAAGGTCCAACAATCCTAAGGGTGACTCATCTTGAGTTTCCTCATAGTGACCCCACCTACTAAGTATTTAAAGGTTGAGAGCAATATGTGGAACTTCAAGTTGAGTGAAGAAAAGGGTAGAATTTCTAATGGTGAGGGTCTAGTTTTCTAGGAATAGTCAACAGGAAAAGTCCTATGGCTAGACCCTAGGCTACTAAATAGGAAAAACTAAACCTCAACCAAAAATGAGGTTAACACTTCTACTTCCAGTTCTCCATTTCTCATGGGATTCATAAGTCTTTAAATTAGCTTTACTAATGGGTATCATACGGTAAACCCATTCTTCATCTCCAATTTCCACTCCAGAAAGTTTACAAATTGTATAAATAAGTCCAGGATGTCATAGACCTCCACTTATCTCACTCATTGCCGTATTATATTCTTAAGAATTATTCTCCTCACATTTATAGTTCTACTATTATGAATACAGAAATTCAGAATAGCTCTATCTCTAGTTACCTCACTATGGTGATAATTCGGTAATAGAGTAGAGGAAATGAAATAGTGCCATGCCTTAGAGGTGGCATTCAGCATGGAAGCAGTAAAATTTACCAATTCTCACTGCTTTATCTTCCATTTTCCTTTCCCATCAATGAGAAAGTTGATCACATCATTCAGGGTGCCTTCCATTATACTAAAGGATTCATATTGCCAGCTATAAGAGTATGAGACTTCATAAAAAGTGATGATGCGAGCGGCAGTAAACTCAATAGGAAATCCTCGCACTTGAACGATTCCATCATCAGAATAAATTACATTGGCGTAGAACCCCTTCACAACATTTGCTTCAGCTTTATTGGTGGTGTAACAAAAGTTTTCCCACCTCTGTTTGGCAATAACTCGTTCAATTTCTCCTCTCGGACTTTCAAAAACTCGATCTTGTATGCACTTCTTTCCTTTAAATATGGAAGTAAATTTTATTTGAGCCATCACATTGACGAAGCGAGACTCTTCAAACTCAAGTCTTCTCTTTTGACGTGGAGCCATTTCAATCTAATCAAATTATAGAAAAATTCCAGAAAGTAATTCAAATATGCAAATCATGGCTTCCAATAGTAATTCTACGAGTTCAACACTAAGATTCATGAATTTTTTCCCAAATTTTCTTCACATTCTCGAATTTCTTGGATCTCCTNGTGGAGCCATTTCAATCTAATCAAATTATAGAAAAATTCCAAAAATTAATTCAAATATGCAAATCATGGCTTTCAATAGTAATTCTAAGAGTTCAACACTAAGATTCATGAATTTTTTCCCAAATTTTCTTCACACTCTCGAATTTCTTGGATCTCCCNTCCAATAATAATTCTAAGAGTTCAACATTAAGATCCATGAATTTCTTCCCAAATTTTCTTCACATTTTCAAAATTTTCAGATCTCCTTAATGTGGAAGAATCCATGGTGAAAATCAAATATTTTTAGTTTGGAGTGAAGCTCTTACCTAGAGATGATTAAATCTAGTGTCAAAAAGCCTTGATCCCAATCCAAGATCTTTCAAGCCCTAGTTCAAAAATGACATTTTTAGGAGANGATCAAATCCTATGTCAAAAAGCCTTGAAATCGCCTCCCAATCCAAGAACTTTCAAGACCTAGTTCAAAAATAACATTTTTAGGAGGAAGGTGATGATGAATAGTGGCGGTTGACTGGTCAAAATCACGGTTAAAGGTGTTTTTTTCATGAGCTCGTCGTCGGTGGGGTCGATGGAGCTGTACGCACGCTCTATTGGAATTAAATCCTAAGTCTCGGGAAAAATCCGCCATCGGCAGTTTCGAGGGCGCCGTTAGCGGGCTCCATTGATTTTCTCTAAATTCAGGATTTTCGNGGTCGATGGAGCTGTACGCACGCTCTATTGGAATTAAATCCTAAGTCTCGGGAAAAATCCGCCATCGGCAGTATCGAGGGCGCCGTTAGCGGGCTCTATTGATTTTCTCCAAATTCAGGATTTTCGCAATTTTGATCAATTTCAAGCCTTAACGACATGTTTTTAATCATTATAGACATAATTTTAAGTGACTAAAAGATGTACTTACCACATATAGACTTTCATAACACAAACTTCACATATATATATAAATTTCAAGGCGTACAATATACGTTACATAACACACCTAAATTTGTNTTTAAGTGACTAAAAGATGTACTTACCACATATAGACTTTCATAACACAAACTTCACATATATATATAAATTCCAAGGCGTACAATATACGTTACATAACACACCTAAATTTGGTATTTTCTCAACCTGNGTCAGCGCGCTCTATTGGAATTAAAATCCTAAGTCTTGGGAAAATCTCACCGTCGGCGGCGTCAAGGGCGCCGTCGGCGGGCTCTATTGATTTGTCCAAATTCTAGATTGTTGTTATTTTGATCAATTCCAAGCCTTAACAACATCTTTTTAATCATTATAGACATAATTTTAAATGACTAAATGATGTAATTAGCACATACAAACTTTCATAACACAAAACATCACATTTATATATAAATTCCAAGGGGTATAATATATGTTACATAACACATCTAAGTTTGGTATTTTCTCAACCTCAATACATTAATTCAACATCGCAATCCAAGCCATAACACTCAAAACGCTGAAAACAAAACATCCTATGCTCAGTCTCAACTATATAGGGATCTAAAAGCATAATTCTAAAGCAAAGCAAATATAAAGTTCAAATCAAAATACATAGATAGACAGATAGGTAGTAATATAAATCTACTAATTTTCAGACTCGGTACTCGATTCTCCTCTGAGATCACCCATTGATTACACATGAACGAAGAAGTTGTAGAAAGGTCGGAATGGAAATTCTTCAATGGAATCCTCTTCTATTAACTTCATCCTCCTCATCAGTCGTATCAATCTATCTTCTAAATGTCCAGAGTGATCAAAATATTCCTTCATCCTCCAGTCTAGATGATCGAAGAAATTGGAGATATTATTAAGAGAGTGGGAGAGATGGAAAGCTATAGGAAGATAAGAGGAAAAATTGAGAAAGTAAGAGAGAGAGAGAGAGAGAGAGAATAATGCGATAGAGTGAGTAAGGAGCAAGAGAGAAAAAGTGATATTGAGGGATGAAGGGAAAGAGGGAGAGTCGGGGTGGGAGAGTGAATGAGAGAAAGATAAAAAAGAAAGAAAGAAGTGAGAGAAAAAGAGGGAGGGAGAGAATGGGATGGGTGAGAGAATGATGGATAAGGGATGGAGAGATAGGGAGGGACAAGGAGGGAGCGAGAAAGAGATAGAGCTGAAGTAAGATAGTAGGAGAGAGTAGAAGAGATTGAGAGAGGGAGGGAGAGGGAGGCAGAGTGGGAGCGAGAGAGAAAATCAAAGTATAGAAAGTGAGAGAAGAAAGAGAGAGAAGAAAGGAAGGTTTTTTTCTCTCTCTAAAGCTTCCTCTCTTACAATCCCTTACTCCCTCTCTCTTCTCTCTCCCTCCCTCTCTCTATCACTTTTTTTTTCTCTCTCTCTCTCTCTCTTTTGATTCTCTTCCTCTCTCTCACACACACATAATCTCTATCCTCTCTTGTCTCGTTCTCTTTGTCTCTTTGTGAACCTGTCTTTATCCTCTCTCTAAGAAAAACTATTTTCTCTCTCAACCTCCCTCTTTCTCGGTCTTGTGCTATTTCTCACTTGCTCAAACTCTCTCACTCCCTCTCGCCATCTAATTTCTTTCTCTACCTTTCCATCTCTCTCATACTCTCTTTCTCTCTTTATTTACTCTCTTTCTTCTCTACCCTCCATTCTCTCTTCCCCTCCCTCCCTTTCTCCTTCTCCCTATTCTCTACTCTCACTCATCTCGCTATCATTTATCTCTCTCTCACTCTGTCTCACTTTCTCTATATCTCTTCCTACCTCTATAATGTGAGAAGTCAAAATGGGAAAAAAAGACAGAGAGAGGGAGAGAGATAAAAAATACAGTAGAGGAGAGGGAGGGGAAAAGGGAAGAATGAGAGTGGGAGAGAGTGAGTTTTCAGTATGAGAGAGATAAAGAGTGAGAGAAAGGAATAGAGAGATGAAGAGAAATATAGTGAGAGATAGAAAGAGAGAGAGCGATTGATAGAGGGAGAGAGAAAAGAATGTTTGTATATAAAAAAGAGAGCATCCAAAGGAAGGGAGACGTATTTCTCTCTTACCCCTCTCAGTGTCTCGTTCTCTCTCTATCATAAACAATCTCTCTATCTGACTCTCTTTATATTTCTTTTTTTACCCTCTCCCTTTCAACTTTTATCCCTCTCCCACACTAATTCTCATGTTCTCTCCCTCCATCTCTCTTTTCCATCCCTCTCTCTCTGTCTCTCCATCCCTCACTCCCTAGTAGCCTCCTTTTTAATCTCTCAACCTTACTCTCTCTCTCTCACTATCCCTCTCTCTCTCTTGCTTCATTTATTTATCTCTCCCTCTCTCACTCACTCTCTCTAACACACACACTCCTTCTTTCTTCTTTCCTTTTCTTGCTCCCACTCTCTCTTTCTCAATCCCTTTCTCTTGCATTATCTCTGTCACTCTCTCACACACTTGAAATCTTCTTATCTCTCTTATCTCTTTCTCACTTACACTTTCTCTCTCACTCTGTCTGTTATTATTTTTCATTATCCCTATGCTACCTAAACTCCCTCCCTATCTTACTTCTCCCTCAAGTCTCCCTCACTCTCATTCTCTTTGATGTCATCTATTTCTTCGTGCACCTCTTTCTTAAATGATTATCGCCGCTCTCCACATCTCTCTATATATGTCATTCTCTTTCTATCTCCTTCCCTCTCTCCCACAGTTTTACACTCTACCTCTCATTCTAGAACTCCCTCTATCTCTAACTCTCTTTGTATCTCTCTTACTCTATCCCTATCCCTCCTTTTGTCTCTCTTAGTCTCTGACTTAATCTCTCTCGCTCCCACACTTCTCTTTTGTCTCTCAAAAAATCTCATTCTATATATTTTTCTCTTTGCCTCTTATTTGATCTCTATCTCTTTCTCTATGCCTTCGTACATCTCTTTCTCTTCCCTCTTTTGCTCTTAGTCTCTTTCTAACTCTCTCCCACTCAAACTATCTCACGCTCTCTCTCCTAATCTCTCACACACTCTTTTCTCTATCATCATCTATCACTCTCGCTTCATTGATTTTCTTTCTCATATTATTTTTTATCTCTCTCATAATCACTCTCTGTCACCCATTTTTCTCTTGTTATCTTTTCTTCCTCCTTACCTCTCACAATCTCTCCATTTATAACTCCCCCCGAGAATGAGAGAGAGAAAGATAAAGAGAGAGTGAAGTTGAGGGAACAAGAGAGATTGGGAAAGTAAGAGAGGGAGGGTAAATATATATTTTTGACAATGAGAGATAAGGAGAGAGGGAAAGATAAAGAGTGAGTAAGAGAAAGGGAGGGAGGGAGAAACAGATGGATAAAGAGTGATAGAAAATAGTAAGAGAGAGATAATAGGAGAAGAGAGAGGGAGTTAGAGTTAGGCTGAGAGAGAAAGGAGAGGGTCGGAGGGAGGGAAGGTTAGGGAGGAAGAGGAAGAAGAGAGAAATAGAGGACAAAAGAGAATGAGTGAGAAGAGAGAGTGAGAAGAAAGAGCAAGAGAGATATTGTGAGAGAAATAGAGGGAGGCAAGGAAGAGAGGAGATGGAGGAGAAGAGGGTGAGATAAATAAAGAAACAAAGAGTAGGATAGAGTGAGAAGGGTGAGAGAGAAAGAAAGTCATAGAGGGTCTAAAAGAGAGAGAGAGAGAGAGTTTGTGTGGAATTGAGGGAGGGAGGGGAGGTAGAGGAGAGAAAAAGTGAGAGAGATAGTGAGAGAGGGAGAGAGAGAAATAGAAGAGTGTGCGAGAGAGATAAAGTGAAAGTGAGAAGAATAGACATTCAAAGGGGTGAGAGATAAAGATAAAGGGAGTGAGAGAGGGTGAGGTAAAGAGAAACTTTTTTTGAGAGAGAGAAAGTGACATAAAAGAGGGAGTGTGTGTGAGAGAGTTAGAGTTTAAGAGGGTTAATGTTTGAGAGTGATAGAGCGAGAGAGGGCAAGAGAAAAAGATCTGAGAGAAAATGGGAGGGAAGGAGGGAGAGTTAAAAAGAGAGAATAAGGGAGGGAAGGGAGAGCTATACAAAAAAGGATGAAGGATAGGAGGGGGGTGGAGAGTTAGAGAGATATGGAGATAAAGTGTGGGAGAGAAAATGAGCTATAGATAGAAGAATGAGAGGGAGTAAAGACAAAAAGAAGAGTGAGAGAGGGAGGATCGAGAGAGAGAGATGAGAGCAAAAAGTGTGAGTTAAAGATAGTGAGGTAGAGAGAAATAGAGAGGGGTAAGAAAGGAGAGGAAGTAGAGAAAAAAAGGGAAAGAGCAAGATATAGAGAGTGAGAGAAGAGAGTAAGAAAGTGAGTGTTAGATAATGAGTGGAAAAGGAAGAGAGATGGGCGAGTGAGTGGGATAGAGAAAAGACAGCAAAAAAAATAAGAGAAGAAATAAAGAGAGATGTTGAACTCCAGGGGGAGAGAGACAAAGAGAGAGAGAGATAGAGGGTGGGAGGGGAAAGAGAGAGCAAGAGAGAGATAGTGGAGAGAGAGACAGAGAATGAGAGAAAGGTAGAGGGAGAGTGAGAGGAGAGAAGAGAGAATAATTGGGAGAGAGGGTGGAGGGAAATAGTCTAAGAGAGGGAGATTGAGAGAAAAAGGGAGAAAGAGAAAAAGAAAAAGAAGAGTGTGAGGGAGAAAGAGATATGCGAGAGAGTAATAAACAAGAGACATTTAAAGAAAGATATAGGGAGAGATTGAGAGAGATGGAAAATGAGAGGGAGAGAGAGAGTGAGAACGAGAAATCACTATTCTTGCTTTCTCCCATTTCTTGTTCACACTCTCCCTCTTTCAAGCTCCCTCCTCAATCTCCCTCGCTTCTATTCACTTCCTTCTCCATCCCCGCCTCCCTCTACCATTTTGTTTCCCTATTTAATCTCTAGCTATCATTGGTCCATCACTTTCTTTTGCACCCATTAACTTAGAGATAAAGTGAGAGAAAGAAGTAAGAGAGGCATTGAGAGCTGAAAGAGAGAGTGAGATAGTGAGAGAGAGAAAGTGAGTGAGTGTGAGAGTGTTGGAGGCTAAAGGGAGAAGGATGGGGAGATAGATATGAGAGGGAGTTAGAGAGAGGGAGTAGAAATGAGGGAAGAAGAGGATGAGAGAGAGAAAGAGAAGAGAGAACGATTGAGAGAGCAAGAGAGATAGAAAGTGAAAAAATAGTGAGAGACAAAAGAAAGAGAGCGAGACAGTAAGAGAGAAAGGTTGGTTGAGAGAGAGAGGGGTAAGAGAGAAAAGGAGAAAAGAGTGAGGTGGGCATGTTGATGGTTGAGGAGAGCATAAAGAGTCTGAGAGAAGTTAGTGAGTGAGAGAGAGCAACTGAGGAACTAAGAGAGAGAAAGATAGGGTTTCAAAGAAAGTGAGAGAGGAAAACAGGTATCAAGCAAGAGAGAGTAAAGGAGAGAATGAGAGAATAAAAGAGAAACAAATGGAGGAATGGAGAGTGAAGGAAGATAGAGAGATAGAGAGAATGAATGGAGGGTGAGAGAAAACAGGGGAAAGAGATGGAGAGAGAGAGTTGAAGGGAGGAAAAGAGAGGGAAAGGGAGAGAGAGGGGGAGGGATAAAGAGAAGGACAAAGAGAGGGATGGAATAAGGGAGAGAGAGAGGGAGAGCATGTAGGAGAGTAGAAGAGAGATATAGAAAAAAGAGGGAGGGTGGGAGAGAGTGTGAGAGAGAAGGAAAGCTAGAGAGAGATTGCATAATAGGGAAAGTGGGAGAGAAAGAGTGTAAGAGAGAAAAAGAGTGAGAGTGATTGCAAGGGAGATTAGCAGAAAAAGAGAGTGGGTAAGAGAGAATAAGAGAGATAAGGGAGGATGAGAGATAAAGTGAGAGAAAAAGCAATGAGAGTGACAAGAGTGTGTGATAAAGAGAAAGTAAGAGAAGAGGAGAGGGGGGAAGATAGAAAGAGAGTGCATGAGATTGTTAGACTTAGAGAGAGTAAGAGTACGAGAGACAAAATGAGATAGTTAAAGTGGGAGAGGGAGAATGAGAGAGATAGAGATGGAGAGCTAAAGAGATATGAGTGAAAAATGACTAAGAAAAGGAGAGAAAAAAGAGACAGAGAGAGTGAGTGATGGAGTGAGAGAAAAAGAGTTTGAGAAAGAGAGGGGGGAGGTGGTGTGATGGAAAGTGAGAGAGCATAGGTGGAAGGGAAAGAGAGATAGATTGAGAGAAGAAAAGAATTAGAGAAGGCGAGTGGTAGGGAGAGGTTGATGTAGAGAAAGAACTGGTGCAAAGGAAGTGATGAAAGGGGAGTAAGAGAGAAAGAGTTATAATTTTTCTCTATCACTCTTACCCTCTTTCTCAGTTTCTATATTTCTCTTTCACTCTCATTATTTACCATGCTCTCTATTTCTCCATTTCTCTCTCTCCTGCACTTTCTCTTTGTTTCCTCCACACACACTCTCTCTCGATCTTTCTTTCTCTAATCACTTCTCTTTCTCTCTCTTACTCTCACCCTTCTTTATAGATCCCTCTCTCTCACAACATCTCTTTGCCACTCTCTATCTTGAGTGAAAGTAAGAGAGGGAGGGATAAAGGGAGGTTAGAGTGAGAGAGAGATGGAGAGCAAGAGAAAGAAAAGAAAGAGAGATGGGGAGAGCGAGAGCAAGAGAAAGAGAGCAAGACAAAGGGTTGTAAAGGGAGGAAGTGAGAGAGAGCAAGAGAGAGAGAGAGAGTCTAAGAGAGTTAGTGTGGGAGATATAGAGAGGATAGAGGAAAAGGGAGAGAGAAAAAAGAGTTTGAGAGAGCTCTTATCTCTTTAACTCTCCCACTCTCACTCTCTAGAGAGAGAGGGAGGTTGAGAGAGTGGAGATAGATTGATATAATAAAGAGATAGAATGAGAGCATGAAAGATAGGGAGAGTGTATGTGAGAAAAAGAAAATAGAGAACGACAGAGAATGAGGGAGGAAGGGAGGAATAAAAATAAAGGGGAGAGAGATAATAAAAGAAAGAAGAAAGAGAGAGAAATAGATAGTGAGTGAGAGAGAGAGAGAGCATGGAAGTAAGCTATAGTGAGTGAGAGAGAGCAAAAGTGATACTTATGAGAGAGTGAGTGACAAAGATAGCAAGAGATAGAGAGAAAGTTACGAGAAAAGTGTAATATCTCTGTTCTCTCTCTATCTTATGCTCTCTCTCTCAATCTAGCTCTCATACTTTCTCTTTCATACCTTCTTTCACTTTTGTCCCACCCTTTCATATCTTCATCTCTCTTTCTTTCTCCTTTTCTTTAGCTTCCTTTCTCTCCTTTTCTTCTCTATAATCTCTCCTCTTCTCTCACCTCCCTCTCTCTCATTGTCCCTCCAAACCCTCCCAATCTATTTTTCCCTCCATCACGTGAGTAGTAGAAATAGTGAAAACGATCAAGATATAGATAACAAGAGAAAGGGAGAGTGTAATATCACAATTTTTTTCTTCTTGCTCCCTCTTTCTCTTTCTACTTTTCTCTTTCATAACCGCTATTTTTTTCTCTCTTACTCTATCTTTGTAGCTTTATCTTTCTTCTCTCTCTAGCATGTGAGAGTACGGGAGAGAGTGGGAGAGAATGAGAGAGCGTGAATAAGAGAGAGAGAAGATGAAGGGGGAGAGAGTTTGTGTGAGGGAGAAAATAGTGAGAGAGAAAAGTGAGGTAGGGAGAAACTGAGGCAATAATGATGAAGTGAGAGGGAAAATAAGAGTGAGAGAGTGAGAGAAGTGGGAAATAAAAAAAGAATGAGAGTGTTGGAGGAGAGCGCCAAGGATAGATGGGGAGAGAATGGTGATAGTAAGAGAGAGAGAGAGAAAGTAAGAAAAAAGTATGTGAGAGATTGGAAGAGACAGAGCATGCAGGAGAGAGAAAAAAAGAGAGAGGGAGAGAGTGAGTAAGAAAGGAAGAGAGGGGGAAAGATAGAGCTTGATAGATAGAAGAAGATGAAGAGAAAGAAAGAGTGATTTAGATATAAGTATGAGAGAAAATGAGAGGTAGAAAGAAAGTTGAGATAAAGAGATGGGACAAGGTGGGAAATGATTGTAGCAGCTCACTTACTATATCTCCATCCCCCTCTCACCTCTAGCTCTCTTCTCTCACTCTTAGTCCCTCACTCTCTCTTATTCCCTTCTTTCACTCTCACTTTCTTGTTGTCTCTCTTTCTCATTCATATATCTCTCTCCATCTATCCATTTCTCTCTCCCTTGATCTCATGCCCCTTGTCACTTCTTACCTTGCTTCTCTACAAATCTTTCTCCCGGCCCCCTCTCACTCTCATTGTGTCTCTCTCCCACTCCCTATCCATCCTTTCCTCTCTCTACCTCCCTCCCACATTTCTTCTCCCTATCAAATTTCTAACTCTATCTCTTCATCGCTCAACTACCTCTATCCCTATCACCCCATGTTTCTCACCCTCCTCTCCCGCTCATACCCTTTAATTTTTCTCTCTACCTCTCCTTCTTTCACACCTTTTCTCTTCTTTCTCACTCTATCTATTTATATCTATCTTTCTCTACCTTTCATTTCTCACCCTCCCTGCCCCTCTCCCTCTCCCTCTCACACATGCTCTATCTCTTTCACACTTGTGTCTCTCCCTATTCTATCACTCTATCACTCTTGCTCTCTCACTCCACTCACTTCAATTATCTATCTCTCTCTTTATCTCTCTCTTCTCTTTCTCTCTCACACTCGCTCTCTGCTCCTCTATCCCTCATTCTAAAAATTCATCTTTTATTCTCTACTTATCTCTCTCACCCACTCTATCACTCACACACACGCACACTTGCTTCCTCATCCTTTAACTTCTCATTTTTTTATTCTTGCTCTCTCTCTCTATCATTTATATCTCACACATTCTCTCCATTTCTTTACTACACTTTCTCTTGCACTTCTCTTTCTCTCACCTCTTTTTCCCTTGCTCTCTATTTTTCTCTCTCTCACACTCATCTTTATCTCTCTGTTTTTGTATGGTATATTCAAACCATAACATAAGAACCATAAGAAACATAATACTTATTGATGCTGAAACTCATAGAAAGTAGAATGACTTCATGAATGGAGTCAAATATGCAATATTTATCTAACCCTCTCTCTCTGAATGAGAAAGAGAATAATGAGAGAGATAGAAAGATGAGTCAAAAGGGATAAGAAAATAGAAGGATGGAGAGAGATGAGAGAGAGAGAAAGAAGGAGAGAGAGAGGGGGAATAGTAGGAGAGAGAGAGTGAGCAACAAAGTGAGAGAGAACTTGATGGTATGAGAGAAAGAGCAATACAAATGGACTTCGAGCCCTATGATAATGGATTGGATACCAGCATCAGATCGAAGTTCCATGTTAATGCCTCCCTAAAAGGAGATTCTAGGTGGGTCGCTACAAATGGGGAGAAAATAAGAGGGAGAGAGAAATTGAGGGAGATAAGCAAGTAAAGAGGGAACGACATGGAGCGAGAGATAATGAAGGAAATTTGATAGAATAGGAGAGACATAGGAGGGATAGGAGGAAGAAATAGCAATAAAGAGAGGAAAAGTGTAAGAGAGAGTGTTAGAGAGAGATAATAAGAGAGTGGGAGAGGGTGAAAAATAGAAAATCTTAGCGATGATAGAGATAGAGGGAGAGATAGAGCAAAATATAGAGAGCGAGAGAGTAAGAGAAGGATATAATAAACGAGAGATCAAGAGAAAAAGAGAATGAGATCGAGAGAAAGGGAGGGATAATGAATATGTTGCTCTATCTATCTTTAGCAGTTATGGCGGCGACCATCTCTTCTATCCTTTTCTCCAATGGGTTGACTTGCTCATCCCTTAGAAGGATAGCCATGCGCAGCTCATCTATGGCATTCTCTTCAGTAGAAGGTTGAGCGTCACGCGCAAATGCAGTGGCCCTGGTCTTGATAACATGAACATCCATGAAACCTTCTTCGAGGTAATCGTTATAGTCAAAATTTTCATCATCATTATCAATGGAAACATCATGTTCACGAGCCAACTCAGAAATCTCGAATCTGAAATTTTCAAATTTTTCTTTAATTATCGACTCTTGAATCATCTTAAAATCTGGAGGACCCTGCTGGACATCCTCTACTTGTTTTTCCATCTTGCTAGCAATCGTTGCGATGATGTCAGACATTTCGGACCCTAGCTTCATTCCATGATCTTGACCAACGGGTTAACTGGACTGTATCAGTGTAGCAACCTTGGGTATCCATACCTTCCTCTTTGACGATGATGTCTTAGGACAAAGTGTCCTAGCAGAAACATTGGTATATCGAGGAGAAATATGCTCCCCATGGTGTAGACCAGATACAATATTAGGTAACCTCTTTGTCTTTTCCTTCTTATGAATATCTTTATGATGTGTGCTTGGTAGGATTCTCGGACCCAGTCTTGACTTTACTGGTTGACGACCTGTGGTCCTGGTAGCGGTGGAATCTGTAGTAACAACGACAGTGTCAACCCTATTTCCCAGGCGGAACCAGACGGGAATGCGAGCGGGCAGATTTTCATTTGACTTTTATTTGGCAGACTTGATGTCCCTTTAAAATCTCTTCCTTCATTTGAGGGTATATTGTATGTCCCACTCGTTTGAGTAACTCACGAACTGAACAACCCTCTTTGACAGCTAGTCTCTGAAAAACTGAGCTGACTCGAGTGATAGGGGTAGACTTCTTTTTCTCTCTATCTTGTCCATGAAGTGATGGTAACGTAGCATCAATCTATTGGACACTCTCGTGTCCATCGGTGTCCACTAGAGGATAAATTATTCTTTCTCGCAGCAGTGGATATATTTCTAGTAGTTCAAATTGCTCTTGGTCAGGCTCTTCCTCGACGGGTGTTTCCTCAGGAGTCTGAGCTTTAGTAGCTTTCTAAATCCTCGTGTTGCGATTTCTTTTCTGAGTTCGGGTTAGCGGTGCAGTCTTTGAACTTGATCTATTTCAAACATTGAAGGTGGAGCAGCTAATCCTTTTGTTGGATCTTCAATTATCATTATTTCTTTTCCATTGGTAGCGGGAATGGTAGGTTTGGCAGGTGCTGCGGTGGCAGTAGCAGTCTTAGCCTTCTTGTAAGAAGGGAAGTCCTGAAGACAGTTCAGGTTGAACTCAGCAGACGACTCCTGAATTTTTGGAGTGGTGACTTTCATCAAGACGAACGAAGCTTTTCTGAGGATGACCTCGAGGTCTTCAAATTCGGCTCCAAACTTAATGGTGGGAACAACGTTACAGGCTTCGCAGCTTGTTGGCAAGTTGCAGGAAAAAGTCAGCGTTGGGCAGGCCATTGCAGCACCTTTAAAAGAAGAAAGCTTTAGGGTTAGTTATATGGCCAAAACCTTGTAGTCTTAGTGCAAGCATTAAAAAATAACAGAGGTTAATCTGTAGATCGGGTATGTTTTAGCTTGTGCAGATTTTAAAAAATTTTAATAAAATGGTGATTTGAAAGTAGAAAAAATTTAAACATAACTTTGATTTAATTTGCACAATAGCAAATCAAACTTAAAAATCNTATAATCAATACAAATACAACACCCATTAACTTGTCAGATAGGTATTAATTCATTCTTTTCTTCTATTTCAACAGTCACTGCTCTTTTCTTAGGAACACGATGAATTTGACTTACCCACGCACTATCTGAATACGATATATAATTCCAGTGTCTAACCATTTCAAAACTTCCTTCTTAACTACTTCTTTCATCATCGTATTTAATCTCCTTTGTAGATCAACTCTTGGTTTATATTGCTCATCTAGTATAATTCTGTGCATACAGATTGAAGGATTGATTCTCTTAATATCAGCTAAGGTCCAACCAAAAGCTTTCTTATATCTTTTCAATGTATCTAACAGTCTTTGCTCTTGCAAATCATTTAATTATGAAGATATAATAACTGGTAATATATATGAGTCTCCTTAAAACACATACTATAAGTGGCTAGGCAATACTTTCAACTCAAGTTCAGGTGGTTTTATAATTGACGGTAACAGATTCTTATCAGCATTTTCCATAATATCCAACATCTCAAATCTTTCCTGAACATAATCTAATTCTTCATTTTCTAATTTGACTAAAATAACTTCATTACTCTCTTTAAATTTCTCTTTCTCTTCAAAATATTCTTTAAAATGTTCTTTCAATAGATGTTTACTAATTTCCATGTGAAAACATTCATTATCTCTTTCAACCGCAAGGTATTTCATAGATTTCGGATGTTCACTAATTTCCATGCGAAAACATTCATTATCTCTTTCAATAGCAGAGTATTTCATAGATTTCAAATGTTAAAAGTCACTTCTTGATCATTAACTCTCATAGTTAATTCTCCTTTTTGAACATCTACTTCAGTAGATGTTCAATAATTTTCATGCGAAAACATTCAATATCTCTTTCAACAGCAGGGTATTTCATAGATTTTGCAATGTTAAAAGCCACTTCTTATCATTAACTCTCATAGTTAATTCTCCTTTTTAAACATCTATCATAGCTTTTCCAGTAGCTAAAAATGATCTCCCTCTCATAGTTAACTCTCCTTTTTGAACATCTATCATAGCTTTTCCAGTAGCTAAAAATGGTGTTCATAGTTAATTCTCCTTTTTGAACATCTATCATAGCTTTTCCAGTAGCTAAAAATGGTCTTTTTATCTCTTTCAACAGCAAGGTATTTCATAGATTTTACAATATTAAAAGTCACTTCTTGATCGTTTACTCTCATTAATTCTCCTTTTTGAACATCTATCATAGCTTTTCCAGTAGCTAAAAATGGTCTCCCTAAAACGATAATTCTCCTTTTTGAACATCTATCATAGCTTTTCTAGTAGCTAAAAATGGTCTCCATAAAATCATAGGTATTTCTTTATCTTCCTCCATATCTAAAATAATGAAATTTACAGGAAATATAAATTTATCAAATTTTACTAACACATCTTCTATAACTCCCTTAGGATATATAACTGAACGATCCACTAACTGTAGAGTCACCGAAGTAGGTGAGACTTCTCTTAATCCTAATTTTTTGAAAATTGATAGAGACATAAGATTAATGCTGGCTCCCAAATCACATAAAGCTCTTCCAAAAAAATTTTCACCAATAGCACATGGTATAGTGAAGCTGCCAGATCTTTTAATTTTTCAGGAAGCTTTTTATGAATAATTGCACTACACTTTTCGCTAAGGGCAACATTTTCATTATCCATGAACTTCCTTTTCTTGTTCAACATATCTTTCATAAATTTCACATAATTGGGAATTTGTGCTAAAGCTTCTACGAAGGGAATATTTACTGTTAACTTCTTAAGAATTTCTAAAAATTTGTAAAATTGTTTATTCTGTTTGTGTTGCTT
>JXCR01086036.1:114440-130260 GCA_002079205.1 Phalaenopsis hybrid cultivar | reverse complement strand
GGCTAGACCTAGGCTACTAAAGAAGTTTTCTAGACCTCAACCAAAAGTGAGGTCAACATTCCTATAAGGGCATGCCCCTATAGTTAATTACATCTTAAATGACCAAAGTCACCTAAGAAGATCTATAAGGGCAAGCCCCTATAGTTAATTACATCTTAGATGACCAAAGTCACCTAAGAAAACTTCTATAAGAGCAAGCCCCTATAGTTAATTACATCTTAAATGACCAAAGTCACTTAAGAAGACTCCCTTTCTATAAGGGCAAACCCCTATAGTTAATTACATCTTAAATGACCAAAGTCACCTAAGAAAACTCTCGATAAAAATCAGAAAATATTTATCTTCAAGGAATTTCAAAGGGTAGGACTCTTCAACGAAATCGGACGTAGAGGTGTGAAAGACAAGGAATTTCAAAGGGTAGGACTCTTCAACAAAATCGGACGTAGAGGTGTGAAAGGGGATTAGTATCTTAAATGACCAAAGGCACCTAAGAAGACTCTCGATAAAAATCAGGAAATATTATCTTCAAAAATTTCAAAGGGTATTTTCAATGAGATCAGACGTAGAGGTGTGAAAGGGGATTGGTTCAAATTTGGAACATTTTGTACACTTAAGAAGACTCCCGATAAAAATCAAGAAATATTATCTTCAAGGAATTTCAAAGGGTGGAACTCTTCAACATACTCTCGATAAAAATCAAGGAATATTATCTTCAAGGAATTTCAAAGGGTAGGGCTCTTTAACGAAATCCTCTCGATAAAAATCAAGAAAAAATATCTTCAAGGAATTTCAAAGGGTAGGACTCTTCAACGAAATCGAACGTAGAGGTGTGAAAGGGGATTGGTTCAAATTTGGAACATTTTGTTGTAGAGTCCAAAGGATGAAGAACTAGGGGATGTCATGGATCCAGAGGAGAACCCTGGTGACTTCTCAAGTTATCCTAATGTTTAGCTCCATTTCCGAGGTGAAATATTTAACCATTTCATCCTGCCAATTTTATTAGTTAGGGCTTACATTCATGTGAAACTATCACACAAATAGCCTGAAAGATGTGAGGATTTAGGTTGTGACAAACGACAACCTCAGAATCCTAAGATGAGCTAGGGCTTATATTGTATAGCAGGGCTATGCAAAGACCTAAAGATAAGTTGAGGATTTACATTGCATAAGCAAGAAACCTTGAAGTCCTATGGCTTTGTTGCTTATATCTAAGGAAGGAAGATTGATTTAGCTTGTGAAGACAGGTTTTGCTTGTTGAAGATGGTCGTGCTGCCCACCATGCTAGCTCCAAGCTCCTTGCCGCGACGAGTTTAAGTTTTATAGTGTGTTAAGTTATGATGTCAAATCAGCTGGCTCTATGGTTGAAGTTCTTTAAATATGGGGGCATGTTAAAGTTGATTAGAGCAACACCGGTTAGGATCCTACGGTTCCCTCGTTCTGGTATCACTATTTTTATTGGATTCACTTAGTCCAAATGAACTTACTAAACTCAACTTAATGAGTTTCATAATTTTATTTAGACCGTGGGAAGCCTCGTTAGCAACCATAGATTACCTCCTCCGAGGAATTCTTTCATCGATAGAGACATCTTAATTTAGTTGAAGTTGTAGTTTTATGTGATGTTTGTGATTAAATTTTGATTTCATTTAAACCATTGGAAGCCTCGTTAGCAACCGTAGGTTACCTCCTCCGAGGGATTCCCGATCATCAAGACTGTGGGAAGCCTCGTTAGCAACCGTAGGTTACCTCCTCTGAGGGATTCTCGATCATCAGATAGAGACGTCTTAATTTAGTTGCAATTGTAGTTTTGTGTGATGTTTGTGATTAAATTTTGAGCTGTTTTATATTTAAATTTAGTTGAAGTTGTGGTTTTGTGTGATGTTTGTGATTAAATTTTAAGTTGTTTTATATTTCGAATTTAGTTGCAATTGTAGTTTTGATTTTGAGTTATTTTATATTTTGAATGTTGTGGAGGTGAATTTTATCTTGGTTGATTTTAGTCTTAGTTTTGGTTTTGGTTTTGTGGCTATTCTGATAGTTTTAGTTTTTATGCATGGTGACATCGTTGTTTAGCATGCAAATTTGTGTAAGCATATAAGTACAAGAAAGACAATGTTGAAAACTGTAAAAGCGTACCTGGCGAGTCTTCTCGTTCCACCACCTGAAACTAAAAATGCATGTGAGGGCAGTTCATGTAGAGGCAAAAAAGTAAGGTTTTGGTAGTTTTCCTAACCCTATGTCATATCTTGGTGGGTCCTTAGGAGTTTCATTAAGGATGATTTTGTCAAGCAAAACATATTAAGTTTAGTAGATCTACGAGGTATCCAACAGATTTAGAGAAAGAAACAGGTCTATGCTACTCTCTCCCTGCCTGGTGGAAAATTTTGAGTTCTTTTAAACTTATTATGTTTCTTAATAATTTATCCTGTAAATACCCTTAGTGCTCAGTGAGCATTGATGTCTCAATTATCCTTAAGAATAGGATAATTATCACTCGTAATTCAATTTAAGAATTATGTGGGTGAAGTCCCTTAAAGAGACAAGTTTAAGAGACTTAGCCAAATTTTGACTTGGGCTTGTAGTGTTTGAAAGATGTTTTAATGATGTTTACTTTTCTAATCCTTATTTAAATGAAACTTGATTTAACCCAAGTCACTTCTAAGCCCTTAAGACTTTGGTGATGTCTTAGTCATTGCAAATGAAATTGACTTATAAGTGATGGTGATGATTCATGTTTTTATTTTTTTTTTGTTCATCAAATAGGGGTATTAAATTAGTGAGTTATTAACACCCAAAATCATACCCCTAAATCTAGGATCATTTAATCGGCTAGACTTCCAAATTTATGTAATTTAAGGAAATTGCAAATTTATCCTTTTTAATTAGGACAAGTGAGGTTGGTTTCTACCAGTTAACCCCTTATGTTTCAAACATCCAAATATGTTAATTAGATTCAAAAATTTCCCATTTCCCTTTCTGAAATTAGGTCTAAATGTTAATTAAGGCTAAATTTCCAAAATTACACATTTGCCCATAAGGCTCTTTCACTTCATAATTCATCAAATTTAATCCAAATGACTTTGGAATTTTTATCCTACCTCACTCATGGGTCAATTGAGACATCAGAGTAGAAAGTGTGATTTTTTAAAATTTAATTTGTCTATATAATTTTTTTTAATGCAAAAATAAGATTTTTCAAAGAAAATTCCTAAATTGACCGAGGTAAATCCTAATCCCTTTAAATTTTCACTGGTGGTAAGCTTAGACTAGAGAAGCCTTTGGACCAAATTTCATAATTTTATGAATTTTATTTGAATTTTAAGAATTATTTTAATTTTTGGGGTGTTTATTAATTATAAAATATTTTAAATGTGGAAAATTAAGTTTTATATTTTTATTAAATCTCACTGATGTCAAGGGACGCAGAGAAATAAATTTCACATTTTTATAATTTTTCTTTGAATTATTGGAATTATTTTAGTAGAAAAATCATTTTTAGCCCTTAAAATTTATTTTAAGCTTCAAAATTCAATATCTTTATTTCTAAAATCAGGAAAATATCTAATTGTTCATAAGTGCATAGGAAGTAATTTAAAATATTTTCATGGATTTTATTATTTTTGTGATTTTTATCATTTTTTAATTATTTTAAATATTTAAAATAGGCTAAAAATGAAGTTTTTATTTTTACTTCAAATTTATTTTTATAAAATTCGTCTGATACAGAGAACTCCAAAAATCAAGTTTTATAATTTTTTAAGTTATATTTTAATTATTAAAAATCATTTTAGTGCCAAAAATGTCAATTAACTTGAAAAATCAATTTGAGATATTAAATGAACTCCAAATATTTTGAAATTTTTATGGGGAGTTCTCTAGAGTTTTAATTTTGGTGGAGATAGAAAATTAAGTCATTTAGATGTCTATGTTACCCAAAATTAATTTTCTTTGTGTTTTAGGATTGGTGAAAATTAACNAAATGAACTCCAAATATTTTGAAATTTTTATGGGGAGTTCTCTAGACTTTAAATTTTAGTGGAGATTAAAAAAGTAAGTCATTTAGATGTTTATGTTACCTAAAATTAATTTTCTTTGTGTTTTAGGGTTGGTGAAGATTAAGTGCATTCTTAATGACTTAACTCATTAAATTATTTCAAAAAGATCCACTGGTCTTGGTGAACCTTCCAAAATTTTCTAATCAACATGCTAATTATCATAATTAATTTATGAAAATAATAGACATAAACTTGAAAAATATGGATCTCTATCTAGGGACCTCCTCTGACTTGAAAAAATCAGAAGATATCCCCTAAGACAGACGCAACAACATGCTAAAATTTCAATCCATGGTGATATGCCTATATGCATGGAGAATCAAAACATTCAAATCATTGTTTAATTAATTAAAAATAAAATATGCATCACATGGACTTAAAATTATTTTCTCATTATTCTCATCTGTTCACTGAGCAAGAGCATATTTTTATTTTATTTTTATGATTTTTCTACACCAAGATGTGAATTTTTAAAGCTAGGGCTATTTATTTAAATAAGAAAATCCCTATTTTTCAATTTAAACGCACGACGCTGACTTTATCCTTGGCAGCTTCAAAGGCATGCGTGACGTGCTCTGGTTGGACGCCGTCATCCACGTAGTCGCTGACTCGACCCGCGGTTCATGTAAGGAAGCGCTGTCTGACTTGATCTCCTCCGTCCATCCGATACACGCGCGATCGGATGGCTCCCCGTCATCATCCGGATAGAGTGATCCTGTTACCGTCTACACTAAAACCCTAAGATCTCGGCCTAAACTCAACCAAATCACTTTGAGTTTGATCCTATAGACTCGTCTAAGTGAGACAAACATATCCATACGGTAATCATACAATTAAATCAAGCATAATCAAATAAAGAATTAAAATAGGCTCGGAAGGAAGAGGAGATCAATACCTTAGCTCAGAGAAGTGAAGCTTCGATTAAAGGTGCTCAACACGTTCTTTGGGGTTCAAGGAGGCTAGGGATTAAGCCTCTGATTGTAGTACAAAGCCTAGGTAGGAATTCAACCAAGCCAGATTTTAGGTGTTGGTTTAGAGCGATGTTAAAGTCTCTGTGGAAGGGGGATTTGATGGGGCTTTTCCTTCTTTCACTATTGTGAAGGTGTGGGTGAGTTTAATTTGATTTTTGTGGAGTGTATAAGTGTGGAGAGTTCTGTCCTGGTTTTAGGTAGAGATTCAAGCTCAAAATCGGGCTTCAGCAAGGGGATTCAGGGCAATGTGGTGGTTGGATTGCACTGAGGAGGTCTCAAAGAGGCTTTGGGATCGATTTGGGAAAGTCTCTCAGAGGAAATTTCAGCACACCTCCCATGGTCGTGGAGGTGAGTTTTTTATAAAAATGGCTAAGGGGTGGCTCTCAGGGTCAATGTTTGTGTGTATTTTGATGCTTAGGTGGAGAGAAGAGGAGCTCTATCATTTGATTTGGGTGAGGTGGCCTCTGGGTTTGATTTAGGTGAAGTTCAAGGGGAGGTTTCTTTCAATTTTGGCTTCTCCGGTGACTAGGCCGGCTGACCATGGCAGGGGGAGGTGGCTAGGAGCTCAGGGAACCCAGGGGAATATGTCACAACAATTTATTGCAATGAGGTATTGTTTCGGCAAAGATATCTTAAGCCTAAGAAAAAATGAAAATCAAATCCCTTAATTTGAGGGACCCTTGGTCCATGGCTCTTCTAGCTTGGGTTAGATAGTTTTTGTCTTAGCCTTAGGGTCCAACTAATGGCTGTGGTGGAGTTAATTTGATGATTTTGGGGTGGTGAGGCTACATTTAGTGCATGGGTCCAAGTGGGTGCAAATGACCAAAACTTGAATTAATTGTTGAATTTGGTGTAGGTGATTATAAGGAACAATTTTGGTGAAGGATGGAAAGGGTTTTGAGTTCAATTGGGGGGTGTCAATTTGAAGGATTTTGGAGATTTGGTCAATTTTGGGCATGTTGGGCTAGACTTGGGTCTACATTGGGTTAGTTTTGGGCGAAGTCCAAATTGATTATTTAAAATGGTCAATAAGAATGACATGAAGAGTTTTTAAAATGAATTGGGTGCCAATTTTGGGGTTAAGACAATTAATTTGGTGAAATTTGGTGACATAGTCAATTTGGGCAAATTTTCGGGCTTATTTGGACTTGGGTTGAAATTAAGTGAAATTGAGGTTTCAACAAGGCTAATTGAAGGTCAAGTTTGATGTTTAGGAATGTTATGAATATTTTAAAACATAAATTGTGGCCAATTGAGTGGGCTATAGGTTCAATTTGGTGAGATTAGGTCATGTGCCCAAAATTGGGGGTTTGACCTATATCAAAATTGGGCTGAAAGCATGGGCCAAATGAGCTTTGATTTGGTTTATTTTGGTCACATTAGAGGTGAATTTGAGTTTGTGATTGAAATTTGGGGAGATTGGGATCAAATTGATGGACATTTGAGGTAGATTTAGGGAAAAATGGGTCTTAAAAAGGCAATTTGGGGGGTTTTTGTCAAAGATGGTCAAATAGGCCAAATTGGGTCATGTGGTAGTTGAGAAAAATGAAATTGAGAATATTTTGGAGGTTTTGGTAATTTTTAGGATTTTTTTGGAATTTTTGAAATTTTGGGCTAAGGAGGGGTATTTTGGTAATTTGTCAAATTTTGGTGATTTTGGGTATTTTGAGTATTTTGAAAGGTTTTGAAATAATTTTTGAACCAAGTTAGGTATTTTGGGTAAATTTGGGAATTTTGGCCAAATTTGGGGTCCCAAGGGTATCTAAGTAATTTGGGGAGTTTAGGGGGAAGAGGGCTAGGTTGGGCATTTTGGTAAAATTGGAGTGCCAACCACCATCAATAAGCCATTGACCAATGGAAACCCCATTTTGGGTCCCCTATGTAGTGGTCTTAGCCAAACCCTAGCCTAGGGCTAGTGGGTTTAAGGGACCACCTATATGAGTCTCCCAAAAGTATTAAGGGACCAAAGCCTAGAAGTTTAAGTTTAGGATTGTGAGTGATTGTGAGTGCAAGTATGTACCTTAAGCCCTAGACCAACACCTAGGGTCAACCCTAAGGTCCAACAGTCTTAAGGGTGACTCATCTTGAGTTCTCCCTGCTGGAGGTTATGACCGATATGTGGAATTTTAAGTTGATTACAGAAGAGTTTGGAATTTCTAATGGTGAGGGTTCCTTTTCTAGTTTTCTAAGAATAGTCAATAAGAATGTACTATGGCTAGACCTTAGGCTACTTAAGTGGAAAAAACTAAACCTCAACCAAAATTGAGGTCAACAAATGGACCCCCAATAGGTGTGGTGTGCTGGGCATGCACACCGCGCATATTGGTGTTGATAGACAAGATCAACAAAACTAATATAAACTCCTAAGTCAACATACCTGGAATAAGTGTAGAATAGAGTAACAATTGTTTCCATCTGGGAGCAACAGATACTCTCTGCTGGGGAAAAGAAAAGAGACTCCGCAAACGACCGTTGAGAAAACTGACGATTGAGGCGGGGACTCGATTCCAAATTCAGTGTTTAATTTTGATTTTAACATTAATAATTTCAGAGAATAGGATTATGTGGGAGGACCGAATCGAGATGGAAGGCACATAGGCTCACATCCCACTTAAAAAGGTAACAACAGTGTAGAAGATGGCAACCATTAAGGATATTACGCCAGAAAGAAAGGATTATATCATTTTGAGTTACCACTGGGGAGTTATATTTGAACTGACATGTGACAGGGAGAATATATATGTCACTTTAGGAAGGAAAGCACTGGGGCTCACATCCAATCCAAGAGGTGATGAAGAAAACATCTGCTATGTTTAGGGCTGTCAAAAAAGCTCGTTGTTCGCGAACAGTTCGTGTTCGGTTCGTCAATGAGTTCGTGTTCGATTCGTTCGATAAGTAAACGAGACAAACACGAACAATTTTTTTTTGTTCGGTTAGTTAAACGAACCAAACAAGAACAGTGATGCGTTCGTTCGTGTTCGAATCGTTATTGTTTGAAATATAAAATAATATAAAATAATTATATATAAAAAATTTATTATATTTTAAAACATTAAATTTTATAAATTATAATATATAATAAAATAATAATAATAATATATTAATATACTATAGTAGTAATATACTAATATAGATATTGTATATTTATATAATATAAGTTATATAATTAATATATAATATTATTTTTATATATTAATATTAGGGATGTCAAACTGGCTCGTCGTTCGCGAACAGCTCGCGTTCGGTTCGTGTTTAGCTCGTTCGTTAAGAAACGAACACGAGCTTATTTCAAACAAACTAAATTTTAAACGAACCGAACACGAACACAAGCTTTGTTCGTTCGTTTTCGGTTCGTTTACACCCCTAGCTACGTTGAGGAGGAAAGAGTCGGGACTCACATCCAACTCAAGAGGTAGCGGGAAAATATATCGATCATGTTAGAAAGGAAAGCACTGGGACTCACATCTAACCCAAGAGGTGATGAAGAAAATATCTGCTATGTTGAGGAGGAAAGCTCTAGGACTCACATTCAACTCAAGTGGTAGCGGGAAAATATATCAATTATTTTAGGAAGGAAAGCGCTGTGATTCATATCCAACCTAAGAAGTGACGAGGAAAATATCTGCTACATTGAGGAGTAAAGCGCTGTGACTCGGATCCAACTCAAGAGGTAGCGGGAAAATATTTGTTACATTGAGGAGGCAAGCGCTGTGACTCACATCCAACTCAAGTGGTAGTGGAAAAATATATTGATCACGTTAGGAAGTAAAGCACTGGGACGCGCATCCAACTTAAGCGGTATCGGGAAAATACATCGATCACGTTAGGAAGGAAAGCAGTGGGACTCACATCCAACCTAAAAGGTGACGTGGAAAATATCTGCTACGTTGAGGAGGAAAGCTCCGGGATTCACATCCAACTCAAGTGGTAGCAGGAAAATATATCGATCACGTTAGGAAGGAAAGCATTGTGACTCACATCCAATCTAAGAGATGACGAGGAAAATAACATACTACATTGAGGAGGAAAGCGTTGTGACTCACATCCAACTCAAGAGGTAGCGGGAAAACATATACATCGATCACGTTAATAAGGAAAGCATTATGACTCACATCCAACCCTAGAGGTGACGAGGAAAATATCTGCTACATTGATGAGGAAATCACTGTGACTCACATCCAACTCAAGAGGTAGTGGGAAAATATATGCTACATTGAGAAGGAAAACACTGTGACTCACATCCAACTCAAGTGCTAGCGGAAAAATATATCAATCACGTTAGGAAAGAAAGCACTGAGACTCACATCCAACCTAAGAGGTGACGAGGAAAATATCTGCTATATTAAGGAGGAAAGCGCCGTGACTCACATCCAACTCAAGCGGTAGCGGGAAAACATATCGATCACGTTAGGAAGGAAAGTGTTGTGACTCACATCCAACTCAAGAGGTAGCGGGAAAATATCCACTACATTAAGGAGGAAAGTGTTGAGACTCACGTCCAACTCAAGTGGTAGAGGAAAAATATATTGATCACGTTATGAAGGAAAGCGCTGGGGCTCACATCCAACCTAAGAGGTGACAAGGAAAATATATGCTACATTGAGGAGGGAAGAACTGTGACTCACATCCAACTCAAGCGATAGTAGGAAAATATATTGATCATGTTAGGAAGGAAAGCACTGGGACTCACATCCAACCTAAGAGGTGATGAGGAAAATATCTGCTACATTGAGGAGGAAAGCACTGTGACTCACATCCAACTCAAGTGGTAGCGGGAAAATATATTGATCACGTTAGGAAGGAAAGCACTGGGACTCACATCCAACCTAAAAGGTGATAAGGAAAATATCTGCTATGTTGAGGAGGAAAGCTCTGAGACTCACATCCAACTCAAGTGGTAGCGGGAAAATATATCGATCATGTTAGAAAGGAAACCACCAGGACTCACATCCGACCTAAGAGGTGACAAGATTGCAGAAAGTGGCAACCATTAAGGACATTACGCCAGGAAGAAAGGGAGACTATATCAGTTCAAGCTACCGCTAGGGACATTATGTCCAAACTGGATCTAGCCAAAAGGTGACACGAGCTTTGATTGAGTGCTAAGAAGGGAACAGGGCTCCAAAGACCCACCCTAATGCAAGGAGTAGTGAGGAGTGTGACACTCCATAAGGAATGTGAAGAATTTCAGGAGATTTTGTGCGGAATGTGTAATCTCGTGGGGATGTGAAGAAAATTAATGCAAATAAAGATGATTGTGTTGCACGCAGAAAGAGTAAGAAACTCCGAAATCAAGAGAATCCACTCAACAGATTCATTTTCTTTTTTTGTTGTTTTTATCACATTTAATTTTTCAAAATATGTTCTTAAAATTTTAATTTTAGTTGGTTGATTTTCAAAAGAAAATTGTTTTTTTGTTTGTTCATTTGAAATTATTTTAATTTGAGTTTTATTTTTGTTAAATATTTGTTGTTTTGTTCTTCGTTCATTGAAATTCTGAACCAACGCATGGTTCATTGCTTCCATCCATCGCACAAAAAAAGGAAATTGATAAAAAAGCACATTTCTGAGAGAAATCTTCATTAATCTGCTCCAATCAAGATGTCACAGATCAAACATAGGCTAACATCTCAAAAAGGAACAATATATAGTCCATATCAAAGTACATCTAAAACATCTCATGCTGAGTATACATTATAGGCTGAGTATGTTTGATACATATCATGTTGCTGTAAAAAAAGTGAACCCTCTGAACATCTGTATCAGGTATGACGAGCTTCTGATCGAGTAGACCTTCTAAGTCATGCTCTAGGACAAGAGTTCCCTTTGCATGTACTTAGAGGTACAAACCTTTCATAGCTCATACGGTAGCAGCTCTTCTAGTTCTGGGTGTGGCTGAAATCTGTATGGTACTTTGTTGTCGTCCATTCTACGGAAAGTTACAGACACCCTACGGTGTCGCACCCTTGGAATGCAGTACTTGACAACAACTGCCTCGTTTCCTTTCAAGACCAAAACTGAACCAACTGGCAGCGAAATCTCTACAGGTCCTCTGAACTCGCCAAGGTCGACAATGTCAATTTCTTTTCCAAATAATATATTGCTTTTACTCATGAATGAGACTGTGTAGAAGGGCCTCACAAAATTGTGGTGGTCTATATGGGGAGGGATGCAATCACCCTCATCATAGATGTTGATGATGTAACTATTCGGGATGTAGGTAGCTGACAATATGTTCTATCTGACCATCCTCTTGATCATCCACTTTATAATAGGAGGTAGTGGATCTACTTGATCATGTCTGAAGATCCCCAGTAGATTTCTTTATCTGTCATTTGTAAAATTATAACAACAAACGCACTAAATGATGATTCTTCTTTTTCCTCTCATCCATTTCTTTGGCTTAGAGTATGTTCTTTCCATGAGAAGGCCTGCTCGACCTCTAGCCCTTAAGTCAAAGATGTAGTCAAGAATGCTTCTTTCATCACTTTTGGAACCCTGGTATACAGCTCTAGGCTTTCTAGTATGTTGACGAATCTTCCTTGGACTTCCTCATAGAATTCAAATTCTCTTTTATTCACCTTGCTTATTTTATAGTACTCCATCGTGCTAGGAGTCGGCAACTGTCACAGACATTCCTCCATCTGGACATCGGCAGGAACCCAAACTGGCGCTGGCTCATCTGGAACATGTAATTCAACATCTAAAGGGATTTATGACCCTGGACTCCATGGTATATACTCGTTTGTCCCCAGTGGGACATATGGCTCATCCATCAGACAATCTGTGGTCTGAGACTCGTCGGTGGTGGAGGTATACTCCTTCAATGTACTGTAGCATTGTTGATGTAGGACATTGCAGTCCGAGCATTCTACAAATGCCCCTTTGGCTGATGTCCATGCAGGTATCTCAACGTTGCACGTCGGGAAATCCGTGCATAAGGCATCTGAAGCTGATGGTGTCTCTGGCTCTGTGATGAACCCCGATTCTTCATCTATGGTGGGTAGGCTAGAAGAAGTCTTTTTCATGTCTGGATCATAGATATTCCCCTCAGAAATATGGGTAAGTAAGTTGTTTGCTTCCTTCTGATGTTTGCATTTTTCGCATAAAAAAGCCCTCTATTTTCTGCGGCTGGCATTTCTGCGCTGAGTCCTGCAAAGCGAAGCTTCTGGCACTTGTTCATTGTTGGCGACTACCAGGCCTCCTGCTGGTGTAGCTATCATGGATGGCAGACGGCTGGGCCCCTCCCTCAGGTCCTACTCTATCATCACGTTCTTTCCTTTATGTGATGTACTATCTTTGGTGGCCACCCTCAGCAGTGAAGGCAAATCCTTCCTTTTCTTGGCAGCTGACTACATTCATGAGAGGACCTTTGTAGTCCATATCGACTTGGTTAAAATCCATGTTGAAGTCTATGGTGCCACCCTGCCGCGCCATTTCCTCATTCAGGACGAGGCTCCAGCCATCTTTGAAAGCGAAGATCAGCCTCTGTCCAGACATTTTTTCTGCAGACGACAGGAAAAATGTCAGTGGGCTGAAACTTGACATGAACGAAAATAAAACAAAGTATTTATTAAGGTAAGTTTTAGTTTGTTTTGGTGAAGAGAATTGTTTATTTTATGTATGAATTTTGTTTAACTTAGTGGAATATTAAGTTCAAAAGTAGAAAGGAGAAAATTTGAAGATTAAAATTTTTCTCAAAATTTTCATTATATTGAGGTTAATTACAAAATTTGGACCCGATCATAGAGATTAGGCCACATAGATAACCCCAAAACAATCAAAGTTTCAAATTTTCAAAGCAAGCAAAGCAAGCTGCATTAGGTTGCGTAATAGGTTTTCAGGTATCGTCCATTTATTGGTAACATGGACTTTTCGCCCGAGAAGTTCACTAACTGGTAGGCTCCTTCTGTGTAGCCTTTTCAACTACAAATGTTCCCTCCCAAATTGGTTCAAATTTTCCACCTATTTTGTGGCGTGCAAGAATATGCCTTTTGATCACAAGTACGAGGTCACCAATTTTAAATGTCCTTGGGCGGACCAATTTGTCATGGGCTTGTACCATCTTCGCTTGGTAAAGCTCCAAGTGTTGTTGTGCTTCTAGTCATTTTCCCTCAAGACTTTCCAGTTCTTCAAATCTGAGTTTTGCACTTTCTCCTGTTGTGAGTTGGTTGGCAAAAAAAACTCTAAGAGACAGTGTCTGGATTTCTAGCGGTAGCACGACCTCGGACCCATACATGAGCCTATAGCGTGTACACTGAGTGGGAGTCCTGAAAGTTGTCTGGTAGGCCCACAAGGCTTCTAATAATTTGTTGTGTCAATCCCATTTATTTTCATCCAGTGTTTTCTTCAAAATCTGTACCAGTGTTTTGTTGAAGGCTTCGGCCAGACCATTTGCTCTAGGATAGTAAATCATAGAGTATCTCCAATCTATCACGTGTCTTTTGATGAAATTATTGATTTTGGTGGTTTTGAAAGCTGTCCCATTATCAGAAATTATTCTTCATGGTACTCCGAAACGGTAGAAAATTTGGCTTTTTAAGAATTGAAGGACGTGTTGTGTCGTAACCTCACGCAACGGTACTGCCTCTGCCCATTTGGAGAAGTAATCTATAGCGACAAGTATAAACCTATGTCCTTTGGAAGATGAAGAGTCTATCGGACCTATTATGTCCGTGCCACAACACTTGAATGGCCACGAGACAACAGTTGGGTGTAGCACATTCGGAGGCTGGTGTAAGACCACCCAATGCACTTGGCATTCGTGACATTTTTTGGTTGTATCCATGTAATCGGACATCATTGCTGCATATAATATCCAAGTATTTTGATCTTCATTTTCATTTTTGGCCCTGACTGATGAGCTCCACACAGTCTGGCATGTACTTCTTTCACAATATTCTATGCTTCGGCTTTGTTCAAACACCTTAGCCACATCTGGTCGAATGATCTTCTGTAAAGAACGTTTCCCACCAGGGCGTAAGACATGGCCCTTCTTGTAATATGATGTGCTTCAAACTTATCTTCTGGTAGCTTTCCAGTATGCAAATATTTTATTAATGGCTTGCGCCAATCTTCATTGATGTTTGCAACTGTATTTATTGCTCCTTCTTTTTCGAGTTTGTGTAAAGTTTCAAGGTTGATTTGAGACAAGACAAATCTTCCTTGTATTGTGATTTCAGTGGAATCCTCTGGGGGACATGTCATTTCCTTAGTGAGTTTTGCTAGAGCGTCTGCATGGGCATTTTCTCCCCTAAGAATCCGGTAGAAAGTCACATCAGGGATCTGCTCCAGCAACTTCATTGTGTACTGATGGTATTCTGCTAATCTTGGTTTCAACTTTGTATTTTCCGGCGACTGGTTGGATGACGAGTTGAGAGTCTCCATAAATGACAATGTTCGTTATATCCATTGAGATTGCCACTTCCAACCCGGTGATTAAAGCTTCATATTCTGCTTCATTGTTGGCGCACGGCTTTGTCAGGTGGTATGAGAACCTCAACATACCCTTATCTGGCGTGATAAAGATCAAACCGATCCCTGCTTTGTCTGGTATAACTGTGCTTAATCCTTTGTCTTTTCTGGCTAATGAAGCACCATCGAAGTACATCTCACAGCGTTGTGCACTAAAGAATTTCATTTGTAGTATTTGCTCGTCTGGTAACTCGACGTTGAGAGAGTATCCAGCTGACAGTGGGTGTGCAGCGAAAAAGTTTGCTAGTATCTATCCCTTGATAGCACGGAGGGGAACAAAAGTTATATCAAATTGCAATAAGATCATTGATCATCATGCTAAACGTTCGGAGGGTTGGTCGGGCCATCAGATATTGCAACGAATTAACTTTTGAGGGGTAATCTTATGAGAAAGCATGTAATGTCTAAGCTTTTGAGCGGCAAAAATTAACGCCAGACAATGCTTCTTAATAGGTGAATACCTTATCTCTATCAGTATTAGGCAACGACTCAAGTAGTATAGTGCATTTTCTTTACCCTCTTCATTGACTTAGGCTAAGAGGGCTCCAAGAGAGTCATCTAAGGTCGCGGTATAAAGTATCAACGGTTTTCCTGGAATAGAGGCTGCCAAAATAAGAGGTGTCATTAGATATTTTTTAACATCCTCAAAGGCCCACTGACATTTCTCTTCCCAAAAAAACTTGGCGTCCTTTTTAATTAATGCCGAGAAAGACCGACATCTACCTGAGAGATTAGAAATAAAGCGTCTCATATATGCCAACTTTCTCTGAATCTCTTCCTTTCTTTACAACACACAGATTCCTCCACAAGCAAACTCCTCGAAGTTCCTCTGAATCTCTTTCTTTCTTTACAACACACAAAATTCTAATTTCTCCCCAAGAACACTCCTTGAAGTTCCTCTGAATCTCTTCCTTTCTTTACAACACAAGCAATTCCCTTCGGAAGCAGCAAGGAGGAAGAAATCTCTCACTTTCCCTCCACTCTTACAATCTCTCGAAGAATTTTTCACAATTTTTACACACTATTGAAACCTTTCTAACCTTCATGAACTCTCTCCAGCACTTCCTCTCTCTTCAATTTTCGGCCAAAACATTCTTTTAAAGTTGTGGATGAGCTTTCTGACCAAAGAAAAAATGTTGAGATTTTCATATTTATTTTATACTATTTTTGATGCTATTGCATTTTAAGAAATGTATTTTTGATGTTTTGTTGCAGGAATAAGGAATTAGGGTCATTAGAGCAAAAAGATGCAAAAAAGAGAAAATTTGGAGCGAAAAGGACCAAAATGTGAAGATTTGAACTAGGCCGCCGACGACACCC